>CAUYON010088437.1:0-31937 GCA_963573935.1 Arctocebus calabarensis
TTCTTGATCACTATATAAAGACATTGATACTCTACATTTAATAAGTTTCCCCAGTACCCTGCTAAGATGCACCGTAGGTGTGATCCCACCAATTGCCCTCCCTCCACCCATACTCCCCCCTCCCCTCCCCTTCCTTTCCCCACGGCTTTACCATTTTAAATTTCCACAAGCAGTGTATGAAGGCTCCAATTTCTCCATAACTTGCCAATAATTGTTATCCTTTTGATGTTACTCGGTTATGAAGTTGTATCTCATGGTTTTGATTTTCTCCATTTTGCATATGGTATGCCACAGATTTTTTTCAATATTTATCATACTTGGTGAGCTTTCTAGATCTATGCTACCTGTCATTAATTTCAGAAAATTCTCAGTCAATATTACTTCAAATATTTCTTTTTTTCCTTTCTGTCTTTACTCTTCTCTTGTCTTCTCATTATACATATGTCATGCCATTTTGGCATTGTTCCACAGTAGTTGGATATTCTTGTTTCCCAGGTTGGAGTGCAATGACATAATTATAGCTCATGGCAGCCTCAAATTCCTGGGCTCAAGCAATCCTCCCAGCTTAGTCTCCTGAATAGCTGGACTATAGGCGTACACCACCATGCCTGGTTAATTTTTTTTTTTTTTCATTTTTTTAGAGATGGTGTCTTGAACCTAGGATGGTCATGAACTCCTGCCCACATGTGATCCTCCCACCTCAGCCTCCTAATTAGATAGTGTTACAGGCCTGAGGCATCACACTTAGCCCTTTTTCCATTCCTTTCTTTTTCTTGCTTTTCAGTGTGGGAAGTTTCTATTGATATATCATCAAGCTTACTGGTTCTTCCCCTTGGCCATATCCAGTCTGCTAATGGCTATGCCTAGTCAAAGACATTATTTCCATTACAAAGTTTTTAATCTTGAACATTTCCTTTTGATTGTTTTTTAGAGTTTCCTTTGCTCTGCTTTAATTATCCAGTGTTCTTGTATGCTACCCACTTTTTCCATTAGAGCCTTTAGCATTTAACCATAGTTATTTTAAATTTCCAGTCTGAGAATTCCAAAATATGTCCTAATTTTTGAGTCTAACTGTGATACTTTCATTGTATTTTCAAATTGTGTTTTTTTGCTTTTTGCCTTGCCTTGTAATTTTTTATAGAAATGATATGAAGTATCAAGTAAAAGAAACTGAGGTAGTTAGGGCTTTAAGTGAGGTTTTGCGTTTATCTGTATAGGATTTAGGCTGTGTTTACTAGTTATTGTAGTTATGGCATTGTTAGGGCCTCCAAATGGAGCCCCCACTCTTAGTGATTCTCAGGAAAAGAATTTCAGAATGCACCACTTAAATCAAGCAAGGGACAGCTTTTTTTAATTGAAAGTGAAAACATACTTTCGAGAGAAAGAGAGTGGGCAGGCTTGAAAAGAGCAGCTGCACTGGAAGGAAGAGGTTTTTGGTCTTTTGAGTACTAACTAAGGGAAGGAATATCCAAGGCTAGGGGGATGGCTTTTACTAAGAATGTGGTTAGTAACTCCTAGGATTGGGTTCCCTCCCATGTTTACACCTTATTATGGTCTCAAAACTGTCACAGTGGTTATAAGGGCTGAGAAATTTTAAAACTGTAATGTAAATAATATTGTAATTAGCCAAAATTCATGTAAAGTGACAGAGATCAATGAAAAGGCAGTTCAGTGAAGATGGTTTTTGCTTATGGTTGTTAGCCCTTTGGGGAACTTCTTCTTGAGGGTCATTTGCTTTAACACCTATACCTAATAGTCAAGCCCCTGTATCCAGTCTCAGCCCTGTCTCCTAGTCTCCTACTCTAACAGTATCAGAGGCTTAAAATTTTCTTCTAATATTCTTTTTTTTTTTTTTTTTGAGACAGAGCCTCAAGCTGTCACCCTGGATAGAGTACCATGGCATCACAGCTCACAGTAACCTCCAATTCCTGGGCTCAAGCAAGTCTCCTGCCTCTGCCTCCAAAGTAGCTGGGACTATAGGCGCCCGCCAAAACGCCTGGCTATTTTTTGGTTGCAGCTTTTGGTTGCAGCCGTCATTGTTGTTTGGCAGGCCCGGGCTGGATTCGAACCCGCCAGCTCAGGTGTACGTGACTGGCGCCTTAGCCCGCTGAGCCACAGGCACCGAGCCTCTTCTAGTATTCTTGTTTTTGTCTTGCCTTTTGTCCTTGGGTTTTCCTAGTGACTCCTTCTTAAATAGGGTCTGAAGCTTGCAGTTCTTTTAGCTGTTACTGGGAGCTAATGATGCAGTGAGAGAGTAGAGGTGGAAAAGGGAAGCATTCTATAGTCTTATGATTAGGTTTCAGTCTTTTAGTGATCTATGTCCCTGGACTATGACCTTCATAAGTGCTTCTCAGCTCCCCTCTCCCCACTTTAGAAAGAGAGGAAGGCTAGAGAAAAGTACTTCCCTTCCCCCATGTTGGTTAGGCTTTGGTAAAACTGAAGTTGGTTAAGCTCTGGTAGTTTTTCTTGAGGTCAGGCCATTTAAGGAAACCAGAGAACTCTGGGCACATATCAAATTTGTTACTATACTATTTCTGTCCCCCTGCTGGAAGCATGAAGAAATTTTTTCCAGGCTTCATGGTGAGAACCTGGTGGGGCTCCCAGTTCTTGTCAAACCAGAAACTAGCTGTATGTCTTTGAAGAAATGTCTATTCAAATCCTGTGATCATTTTTAAGTGATTTATTTTTTTCTTACTAGTAAGGATTCTTTATATATTCTAGATACAAGTTTCTTGTCAAATAAGTGAGTTACAAATATATTATCCCATTCTGTGAATTTTCTTTTCATTTCCTTGATGGCATGCTTTGAAATAAAAACATTTTTAATTGTACTGAAGTCCAATTAACTAATTTTTCTTTTGTTGCTTATAATTTTAGTGTCATAGCTAAGACACCAGAAAATACTGGCTAAGGTCAAGAAGATTTACTTCTGTGTTTTCTTCTAAGGGTATTAATAGTGTCAATTCTTACATTTAGGTCAATTATCCATTTTAGTTAATTTTTTTTTGTGCTAAGAAAGTAGGGGCTTCAGTTTTATTCTTTTGCTTGTGATTATCTAGTTGTCCCAGCATCATTTGTTGAAAAGATTTCTCTTCTCCATTTAATTTTCTTGTCATCCTTTTAAAAAATGAATGGAACATAAATGTAAAGGTTTATTTATGGACTTTCAGTTTTATTCCATTGATATATATGTCTATTCTTATGCCAGTACCACAAACTGTTGATTAATTTGTAGTAAGTTTTAAAAACCAAGGAATAGGCTTTAATATTAGCACTTTGTGAGGTGGAGGCAGGGAGAATCACTTACGCCCAGGTATTTGAAGTTGCAGTGAGCAATGATGATCCCACTGTACTCAAGCCTGGGCAACAGAGTGAGAAACTGAATCAATCAATCAATCAATCAATCAATCAAATCAGGAAGTGTGAGTCCTCCAACTCTTTCTTTGATTTTCAAGATTTTTGGTCCCTTCCTTTTTTCCTTCCTTCCTTCCTTCCCTCCCCCCTTCTTCCTTTTCTTTCTTTCTTATCACCTTGAATTGATTTGAGTTTTTCTCTTGTGGACATGTATTAGATCACCCTCTGGCTTCATAGTAGTATTGAATACATTGGATTCCATTTTTCTCCATTCTTGTGATACTTTACTAAGAAGAATGTGTTTCAACTCCATCCATGTTAATACAAAAGATGTAAAGTATCCATGTTTTTAATGTCTGAATAGTGGTATACATATTCCACAATTTGTTAATCCACTTCTGGGTTGGTGAGCATTTAGACTGTTTCTACACTTTGGTGATTATAAATTGAACTGTGATAAACAGTCAACTGCAAATGTCCTTATGGTAAAAAGGATTTTTCTTTTCTTCTGGGTAGATGCCTAGTAACGGGATTACAGGATCAAATGGGAAGTCTAATTTGAGTTCTTTGGGCATTCTCCATACTTCTTTCCAAAGAAGTTGTATTAATTTGCATTAATGGGATTGCAGGATCAAATGTGAGGTCTAAGTTGAGTTCTTTGAGGCTTCTCCATACTTCCCTCCAAAAAGTTTGTATTAGTTTGCAGTCCCACCAGCAGGGTAAAAGTGTTCCCTTCTCTTCATATCCATGCCAGCATCTGCACCTTTGAGACTTTGTGAAGTGGGCTATTCTCACTGGGGTTAGGTGATATCTCAGGGTGGTTTTGATGATGATTGGGGATGGTGAGCATTTTTTCAAATGTTTGCTAGCCATTTGTCTATCTTCCTCTGAGAACATTCTGTTCATATCTCATGCCTAGTGGTAGAAGAGACTCTTTGCTCTCTTCTTGTAGATTAATTTGAATTCTCTGTAGATTCTTCTTATCAATCATTTGTCAGATTCATAACATGCAAATATTTTTCCCATTCTAAAGGTTGTTTTTTTGTTTTAATTGTGTCCTTAGCTGTGCAGAAGCTTTTCAGCTTAAGTAAGTCCCATTTGTTACTTTTTGTTATTGTTGTGATTGCCACTAAAGTCTTCTTCATAAAATCTTTCCCCAGCAGAACATTATCAAGAGTTTTTCCCAATTTTCTCCTAGGATTTTTATTGTTTCATGTGTCATATTTAAGTCTTTTATCCATCTCAAGTCAATTTTTGTAAGTGGTAAAAGGTGTGGGTCCAGGTTCAGTCTTTTACATGTGGTTATCCAATTCCATACATGTGGTATGCTTTTGTTTGGTTTATCAGAGATAAATGGCATTAAGAGACTGGTTTCATCTCTTGGTTTTCTATATGTTCCATATATTTATATCTCTATTTTTGTGCCAATACCATGCTGTTTTGATTACCGTGGACTTGTAATGTAACCTGAAGTCTGGTACAGTGATGCTTCTGGCTTTGTTTTTATTACTAAAAACTGCCTTGGTTATATGGGTTTTTCTGTGGTTTCATACAACATGAAATACTATTTTTTCTAGTTCTTCAAAGTATGATCTTGGTATTTTATTTTATTTTCTTTTTTGAACATAATCTCAAGATTTTATTGTCTTCATGGTAAAAGATGATTAGAACTGTATCACCTGACCCTTTCTCTTCTTATCTCCTCCCAGTTCAAAATGCTTGCATCTCTTAAAAGCTAGTATTCTCTTAGATCTGCAGTTGGGCTCCACACACTCAAGCCTCAGCACAATCTTCTTTGTAATTTTAGCCTTTTTCTGGAAAATCGGCTTAGTCTGCCCACCATAGCCACTCTGCTTCCTGTCATAACGCTGCTTTCCCTGGGCATAGAGAGTCTTTGCCCTTCTTATACGGTGTCACTTTATGGGGCTGGTGCTTGCCACACTTCTTACAGAAAGTCCGGTGGGTTTTAGGAACGTTCACCATGTCTGCGCCAGTGCTACCGGCAACTGATCTTGGTATTTTAATGGGGATTGCATTAAATCTGTAGATTGCTTTGGGTGGATTAGAGATTTTAAAAATGTTGATTCTTCCGGCATGATTATGTTTTTCCATTTGTTAACATCTTCTGCTATTTCTTTTGTTAGGGTTTCATAATTCTCTTTGTAAAGATCCTTAACCTCTTTTGTTAGGCATATTCTTAGGTATTTTCTTTGAAGCTACTGTGAAAGGAATTTTGTCCTTGATTAACTTCTCAACTTGGCCATTATTGGAGTATACAAAGGCTATTGATTTGTGGACATTGACTTTATACCCTGAGACATTACTGTATTTCTTGATCACTTCCAGGAATCTTGTGGTTGAGTCTCTGGGATTTTCTAACGTCAGCAAAGAGCCAGCGTTTGACTCCTCTGCCCCTGTTTTGTATGCTTTTAATATCATTCTCTTGCCTGATTTCACTGACTAGAACTTCTAGAACTAGGTTGAACAGTAGTGACAATAGTGAACAACCTTGTCTGGTTCCAGTTCTAAGAACTTCTAGAACTAGGTTGAATAGTAGTGGCAATGGTGGACAACCTTGACTGGTTCCTTTGTATCTTTGTAAGCCCCTTGTATCTTTGTTTAGTTTCTGTTTAGAAGATTTGTTGAGCTTTGTAAGAGGGTTGTTAAAGTCCCTGGCTATTATGGTGTTATGAGATATGATATTGCTCAGACCAATCAAGGTCTGTTTCATAAATCTGGGACCATTTATATTGTATGCATAAATATTTAGAATAGAAATGTCCTCTTCTAATGTTCTCTTGACCAGTATGAAGTGACCAGCTTGGTCTTTCTTGACTTTAGTTGCTTTAAATCTACTTGTATCTGAATATGAGATTGTGACCCCTCCTTTCTTTTTTATTTCCATTTGCCTGAAATATTGTTTTGTGTCCCTTCACTCTGAGTCTTGTTTTGTCTTTTGATGCTAGGTGTCTTTCATGGAGACAACTTATAAATGGCACATACTGTTTTATCCAGTCAGCTAGCCTTTGTCTTTTCAATGGGGAATGCAAGTCATTTACATTTATTGAGAGAATTAGTAATTGCGGTGGAGTTCTATTCCAATGTAAAAGTCCATTGTTTAGTTTTATCATTATGGAAGCTAGGTGTTGTCCTTTAGTTTCTGGGTTTTTACTTTGCTGGTGGACCATTGTGATGTTCAGTGTGGAGACTAGGTCTAAGTAGTTCCTGTGGAGCTGGTCTTGTTGTGGTGAATTTCCTCAATTATCAGTAAAAGTTTGATTGATTTCTCCATCAATTTTAAAGCTTAGCTCAGTAGGATATAGAGTTCTGGGATGAAAACAGTTTTATTTAAGAAAGTTAAAAGTAGATGACCATTATCTTCAGCTTGAAAAGTTTCAGCTGAAAAGTTTGCTGTCACCCTGATGGATCTTCCCCTGTAGATCAATTGGTGCTTAATTCTGGCTGCTTGCAAAATTTTCTCTTTTGTCTTGACTTTGGTCAGTTTCATGACAATGTATCTTGGAGATGCTCTCTTTGAGTTGAGATGATCCAAGGTTGGTTTTAAATTTTCAATATATAAATCTTTTCCTTCTTCTGTTAAGTTTATTCCTAAGTATATTATTCTGTTTGATGCTATTGTAAATAAAATTGTTTTGTTAATTTCCTTCTTGGGTTGTTCTTTGCCTCTGTGTAGAAATACAATTGATTTTTGCATATACCTCCTGCATCATGTAACCTTGCTAAACTTATTAATTTTAAAAGGGTTTTTTTTTATATATGTGAATTCCTTTGTGTTTTCTATATTCAAGACCACATTGTGAATAGAGATAGTTTTACTTCTTCATTTCCAAAATAAATGTCTTATTAAATGTTAACAAATGAATAATTTTTCTTGTCTAATTGACCTGGTGGAAGCACTAGTACAATGTTGAATAGAAGCAGCAAGAGTGGACATACTTGGGTTGTTACTGATATTAGGGGGACATCATCCAGTCTTTTAAGATTAAGTAGGATGGCAGGTATGGTTTTCCACATGTGTCTATTATTAGTTTAGAAAATTATCTTTTTTTCTAGTTTATTGAATGTTTTATGATGAAAAGGTGTCCAATTTTATCAAATGTTTTTCCTGTGTGTACCAAGATAATCATGTGATTTCATATTTTATTGTACTGATATGGTGTATTATATTAACTGATTTTAGGGTAGCAAACCAACTTTGCATTCGTGGGATAAACCTCACTTTGCATAGTGAATCATTCCTTTTATGGGCTGTTGGATTTGGTTGCTAATATTTTGTTGAGAAACTTTGCATGTATATTCAAAAGTGATATTAATCTATATTTTTGTTTTCTTGTTATGTCTTTTGTCTGGTTTTAGTATTAGGACAATACTAGCCCCATAAAGTGAGTTAGAAATTGCTCATTTTATTTTTATTTTATTTTATTTTTTTTGAGATATTCAATGTTTTATTATAAAACAGGCTTTGTGTTACATGATTTTGCCCAACTATGGGCTGATGTGAGTGTTCAGAGCATTTTAAGGTAGGCTAGACTAAGCTATGTTGTTCAGTAGAGTAAGTGTATTAAATGCATTTTCAACTTATGATGGGTTTTCAGGATGTACCCCATTGCAAATTGAGGTGTATCTGGAGTCCTATTGAGTGCTACCCAGAAGTGTTCATCGGGGCTGTACATATCCTTGGACCAGGAGAATAAGTCGAGTGTGTGCTGGTCTTGGAGGATAAAGTTGGCAAATTCCCTCGTGAGGGCCACATAGGCAGTGCCAAAGTAAATGGTCATATTGTGAGGAGGAGGAGTTTTAATTTTGTTGTTTTAATCACATAGGAATGTTTGTTGTTTAATAGTTCTCAATGGATGTATTTAGTCCGTCCAATGGCGTGATTGGGGGCGGCGCCCCTGGGGTAATATTTTTCCCTTTAAATCCTTTCAGATACTGAACTATTTCCCTGTTGGTTTTCAAGGGGAAATCTTGCCTGCAGCTATTGATGGTATACTTCCAGGGAACCTTGGCAAGGACAAGGTCTCAAAGGCTGTTCAGGTCATCCTGGAGCCTGGAGATTCCACCATAGACCACTGGCTCCAGCCTGGAAGCCAGAAAAGCATTGGGGAGGCAGCTCAGGAGTTGTTTCACTACATCTTTAAATGCATCTGTCGCCTTCTGATCCAGGTGCACACAGGAGATGTTTGGGGGCATATAAATCACCCTAAAGAGCCTCTCAAAAATGCCAAAGTCTTTGTGGAAAGGAAATGCAGTCTCTTCTTCCGAGAGTGGTTCTGTTATATAATGACTTTGAGCCTTGTACTCAATAGCTTCATTGAGGGTAGTTTTCAATGCATTTTCTATTAGGTAAAAAACCTTCCCCTTGAAAATCTGATGACAGGCTTCTACTAACAGGGAAGCATTGGACAGAGCTGCTCTCAGAAAACGTTTATTCTCCCCTAACTCACTGTTGTAAACAAATATAAAAATCAGAGCAGTAACAAGAGACACACTAAAAAGACAGTGCTTCCAAGAACCCATCATTCAAAACCAGGAAATGAGTAAAATGTCTCTTGAGGTATGATCAGAGTGTGGATTGTTTGAACTTACATTTTTCTCCAGCATTCAGAATCATCTCCTTGATAGATGCAGCTCCGAGCAACTGATCTGTGTCCTTCCAACTGACAGTTCTTGTCCTATTTCTTCCTTCCCTCTTCATTTACCGCCATGTTGCATTTTCACTTTTCTTTGACACATTGCTGAAGCAGCTCCCTTCCACTTTCTCTGTCCCCTGCTAATCTGCCACCTGTTCCTACACAAAAACAAACTGCCGTGGGGAGGTTCTGCTTCCACGGGGTCCACCTGGAATCCAATTGAGTGTCACCCAGAAATGCTCATCAGGAGAATAGGTATTTTTTGATCACTCAAGTTAATCAATGGCCCTCTGGTCTTGAAGAACAAATTAGCAAATTCCCTTGTAAGGGCAACATAGGCAGAGACAAAATAAATGGTCAGACTGTGAGGAGGAGGCATTTTTCTCATCCAAGTCCACAGCATGAAGGGAAAAAAAATGGTATCTCTGCTCCAAGTGCATGTATTTTGTCCTCCTCATAATAGAAAGAGGGGGCAGCTCCCCGGGTGTGATAGTTTTCCCTTTTAATCCTTTCAGATACAGAACTATTTCCCTGTTGGTTTTCAGGGGGAAATCTTGCCCACAGGTGTTGATGGCATACTTCCAGGGAACTTCGGAGGTGACAAGGTCTTGTAGGCAGTTCAGGTCAGCCTGGAGCCTGAAGATTCCTGCATAGACCACAGACTCCCTGTTAGAAGCCACACAGGCATTTGGGAAGCAGGTCAATAGTTTTCCGACAGCATCTGTGAAAGTAGCTGAGGCTTTCTTACCCACATGAACACAGTAGAGGTTCTGGGGAGTGTAAATGGCCTGGAAGAGCCTTTCAAATGTATCAAAGTCCTTGTGGGTGGCCATGACATATGCCAAAGGGAACTCAGCTTCATCTTTGGACAAAGGTTCCATTATGTAGTGATTCTGGATCAAGTATTGTTGGCAAGTTACATTTCTCAGCAGTATCACTGGTATATTTTCATCCAAGAAAATTTCCTTTCCTGTCACAACCATGTCACAAACTTCTAAAAGGTCTGAAGAGTCTGAGATTTTCCCTACTCACAGGTAGTTTTTTGGGACTAAATTGTTTGTATACAGGAACAAAAGAGTTATGACTATAGCCGTAAGTCCCACGACAAACACAAACACCTTCAGCTTCATTTTTCCTATGAACTCTTCTTAATTTGTCATTTGCCTGCTCAGACCATCGAGAAATCTGCTCGAACTTCTTATTTTCAATAAGGAAAAGTTATCACATACTTAAGGGAAGGGGGATGAAGTACTAAAAATGAACTAGTGCATTTTTTTCTTACATGGAAATAATTGAGTGGATCTGCCAACATGAGCCAGTGGGGCCAACTAACCACCAATCAAGAGCTGGGCGTGAGGGGTGGAGCAAGATGGCTGACGAGTAACAGCTTCCTTGTGGCTAGGCATGGTTAGTCTGGGGAAAGAGGACTTCAGGCATCTCTGCCAGGCAGGATCTGCCCAGAAACTTCCCCTTGGGGACACAGGGAGACAGCATGAGTCTTCTGGATACCCTGAGGAAGGCTAGGATGGCGGAGATTGGGCAAGTGGTTGTGTCTGTTCCTTCGGTCTGATCCTGTCGGTGGCTGTGGGTGGGGCAGCGGTGGGACTGCAGGCTGGAGGGGACTTGCCTGTGAGCCGTTTGGGTTTCTTTTGGACTTGGCACTCAATTGAAGTGCCTTGGGAGAACTTGGGCAGGAGTGCAGGGGTTTTTGAGTGTTGTCTAGGGCCCCAGACTGGGCCACCAAGCCAGGCGGAGCTGCCAGTGTTTGGTGGTGGGGTGTGTGGAGCCATTGTGGGAGAACTGCCTTGGCAAGCTCCACCCTCAGGGTCGCAGAACAGGCATTGGGTGGGACCGAGTAATCTAGTGACTGAGCAGCCTAAAGGCGGGGACTGAGACGCCTTGCAGCCTTAGCCCTCAGGGAGATAGGGTGAGACCGGTGGTGGCACCCTGGCAATGTCATCAAGCCACACGCAATAAAGATGGTTCCAGTCCATGAACCCCTGTAACACTCTCCTCTGGAGAAACCCCAACTGCCCCCTTCTATCATCGCTGGATTCAGCAGGAAGCAGAAGTCTTCACTCCTTTTCCCTAACAGCAGTTGGAGTTTCTACTCAGAGAGGGAGAATTGATGCAGGACAATTGGTGCCCTAGCCAGCTCAGTGGGGCTGGCAGACCTGCCACGTCCTCCTTGGCAGTGTCGGTGGTGTGGCAGCCAGCTGAAGAGCCAGCGGGCTGGATGACAGGCAAGGAGAGGGACCTCCAACCTCCACCAGAGGCTCCAATTGCCAAAAAGGCTGAACAACTGCTGAGGAGACACCTGTGCCTTGGTGTCTCCTTCACTTCACACTTAGGACTAAATGTGGAACTCCCATTTCCTATGTCTAGGTCAATTTCTTGTGAATTTCCTAGGCCTCAATTCCATGAATGGACTGTATCCATTCATTGATACATTCATTCACCTTGCCCCTGGCGGAAGGGACTGTATTCATTTGTTTCCTGGCCAAGGAACCCATACACCTATATATATCCTGAGACTAAAGGCCTAAAGTAGGAGATGGGGAAAGACTGGAAGAGAAATGGAAAGAGCTTCTCTCTCCCCACTAGAATTTTCTCCCTCTACCAGGAGCCTTAGTGTTTTCTGTATTCTTTTCTGTGAATAAATTCTGTCTTACCACTAAAAAAAAAAAAAAAAAAAAAAACTGAAAGCTGGAAAAGTTGAGGTTTTCACATTATTACCCATTAGTTTCAGTAAGTCGCTTTACCTCTCCAAGGTTCACTTTTCTCACTTATCAAATAAGATTGAACGAGAGGAAAGCTTTCGGCTCACACTTTCTCCAAGGGAGATTACTTCCTAACAACCCTAGTGGAAGTCAAGCTGCTTAATAGTGAAACAATGTTAAAACTGACAGTTTGTTATTAGTGTTTTTATTAGTAGTACCTCAAGTGATTTTAAGTACCTTTTAAGTCACATAAGACTCCCAAGACCCTCAGAATAACCAAACACTATATGTAACTTGGTTTCTATGGAAAAAAAAAATCCATGTTTAAAATTACAAACTAAAATCTATAAACACATCACTTTATTCTTTTGAAATTGTATATGTTCTCATATCACCTTTTTATAATTTATAACTAAAGAAGTTAGAAAGCATAAAATTATTTTCTAAACTTTAGTGACTTATCAATTAAAATTTTGTACTTGCTGGACTCCAAATATCTAATAGATTTTCTTTTCTTAACTGATCAATTTTTTGACATTGTAAAGTTGTAGCCCAGGCTAAATCTACAAACTTAATAAATAGTATTTGCACCATTTGTTAACAGAAAATGAAAAGAAATGACTGTATTTTTATGAGTTTTTATTTTAATTTAGCAAAGAAGAGAGGTTCACTTTTCACTCTAGAATATGAATAATCCATAAATTGTGCACTTCTTTCTAGATTTTTGCTAACGTCTTTTTTAGATTTAATGTTTAGAAAGTACACTCTTTTGAATTTGTTAACATGGGCAAATCAAATAGCAATGAACCTCGGTTAAAGTTTAATAGTTTTGCTTAAAAGATAGAATATACTCTCAACATGGAAATGTGACCCTAATATGAATTTATATATCTACTTATTCAAATGATATTGAAAACCTATACGGACCGGGTGCTGCTGTGGTACAAAAGAGAAGAATATATTTCGCCTGAATTGAAATTGTTTAGCAACTTATTGCAAAAGGTATTTGCATACATTACAGTAAAGCTTTGGTCATCGTGTTCATTTGGGGTACAGAAGAAAAAAGCTTTAGATATGCTAAGCTGATTTCAAACTCAAAGCAAACTAACAAAAGAAGTACATTCTTGAGGATTCAGGGAACATTACCAGGACCTACAATATTAACCTGTGATTGTAAATAAAATACCATAAGAGATAAATCCAAGACTCTGTAACTATACTGCCACAAAATTCTTGATAGAGCCTTTGGTTGAAGCACAGAAAACAGAAATTCTGTTGGGACTTGCATTTTATAGACGTTTGCAAGAATCATGAGGACTCTGGAAAAACTTGTCAGATGGCAGTAGAGAGCAAGTCATTAATAAAAAGTGAAAATCATGAGGGATGTGCTTGAAAGATAAAATAATAAAGCAACTTCAAGCATCCTGGAAAGCAAAATAAGCAATAATGAGGCTTTCAATATGTGACCCTGTTATTTTCAATGGTTTGGGGCCAGCAGCCTAACATATTATAGCTTTCATTTTTAATATCAATGCATAGAGAAGGTTAATATCGATGAAGTTGATGACTCCAAGGACTCCTAAAGGTTGGTTCATACCCCTCTCATTCACTTGCAACTTTTTAAATTACATCGGAGGAAACATTTGTGACAAGCATTAAGACTCTTGCTGCTCTTATTTCGACCATATAGGGTTCCTAGCTGTTCACCCAGGTTAGGTTTCTGTTCCAGTGTTTTCCAGATCACCAATTCACCTTAAAAATCAAGGTGAGCTATAATTGGGTTTTAGCCTTCATATGAAAGCTATAAATTAGCTTCATATTAGGGCTGAGTACATTGGATACTTTTTCTTCCATTCTTGAGATACTTTGCTAAGAAGAATCAAAATATTTCTGAATGTATATGAATCGTGCCCTGTGATTGCACCAAAGTACATAATTATGATTCAATAAAATTATTAAAAAAAAAAATCAAGGTGAATTGATTCACTTCTGTTTAAGCCTAGTATAAGTTAATTCTCTTGGTTTTTCTTTTTCTTCACTATGATTTCGTTTGGCTAGACTGTAAGTTTCATGCTCAAGATAGATTTGCACAAACGCTGAGATGAATGAATTAAGTGAAGTATCTTACAAACTTGAACTTACTAATCAGTGACATAATTGAAATAAAAACACTTCGATAATGTAAGTCAGTTTGCTTTTAAATCAAAATTTAAAAGACTCTTCAAAGGCAGAAATTAGTAATGTCCAAATGAGAATGTTATCAGTGTAAGGCCTTTCAGAGATTATTTTTAGTTTACTTTTCTTTTTTTAAGCTAAGATTTTACGTACCATCAGTTTCTTAAAATTTTCACCCTAACGAGAATTTACCTTTCTCTTAGTTCACCATTTTCTTTTCACCATCCATCACTTTTCTGTTGCATTATCTAGAAAAATTGAAAGGATAGCTCCCATTTCCCATGTTGAGTAGAGATTGATGGTGCAATGTCAGGTAAGGAGCTGAAGAAGACGACTTTGCATCTCACTAGGGGTGCTGCTCAGAGGTAGAGGAAAAAATGCTACTTATGACATCTAAAATACTGAGAAAAAAAGGTTCAGGAATCAAGAAGACTATTTTCAGAAAACAGGTTGACAGGTTGCTACATGCATAATATTAAGCAAAGCTTAATTTTATTGGCTTCCTTAATGTGTAGTTGCCTTTGTGTTTGATGGCAAGAGATGGCAGGTATGTTGAAAGGCTGTTAAAGGGAAAGTAAGGGAAGAAAATCTTATTCCCCAGAAAAATGCATGGGTGAGGAAGGCAATCAATTTCCACATGCGAGGGTTTTCACATTCAGCCCTTCCCCAACATTTCATTGTCACTACCTCCAGCTGTGTGACAGCATTTACTTGGCATGTTTTTATGCCTATTGATAAGTCTTCAGGGAAAATTTTATTTATACTCAGAAAAGGTTTACTTTGTGTGTGTGTGTGAATAGAGTGTTTCACAAGATAAATCACAATGGATAAGGTTATCTGTTGCTGAAGTTGACTGATTCTGGGGATTACTATGGATGACAAAGATCCTGATCCAACAGGGTCTGCAGCTTATCTACGTCAGATAAATATAACTGAAATGACTATTATTGGGTAGAATTTCGCTCCAAAGCAGAAATTCAATACCAAAGGACTCAAAGTGTCAGAATTAGATGGTAGATGAAAGAAGAATAAAAAGATAACCCAAGCTCAATTCACATTAATCAATATATCATTAGTTCCTCTTAACCAAGCTGTCATCGTGCTAGAAATCTCTTTCTTAAAGAGGCTCCTCCTTTCCAAAACTTCAATATATCTCTTGGAATGTGTTCATAAATAAAGTACACAGATATACAATTTTTCTTTATGACTAAAGGAAACAAGGGATTAGTCCTTTTTAAGCTTCACTGGGAGGCTTACCATGAAACTCAGGTAGCAGCAGATTAACTGTCCAATGGGACTTCCCTCCTAATACCCTTATAAAATACTCATAAAAGCCAAGCATATATTTATAAAATTCTGAGAAAACCACTGGAAACAAAAACAAGAGTAGCTTATTTGCCAAAGTCCTCAGGGTGGGTAGGATGGTGATTCACACTGAATGTACCTTCAGTGGGGAAAGAGTTGAAAGTACAGTCATTCATCGTTAACAGGGTGTTTTCTGAGAAATGCATGGTTAGACAATTTTAGTATTGTATGAACGTGACACTGTACCTACACAAACCTGGATAATATAGCCTACTGTATCTGAAGTATATGGTATAGTATATAGGCTATAAATCTATACAACATGTTACAGTACCAAATGTTGTAGGAAACTGTAACACAAGGGTAAGTATTTATCTATGTCAACATATGTAAACATAGAAAAAGTACCATAAACATAGAGTATCCTAATAGTATGGGATACTAACTATTTATGTGGTTCATCATCAATTAAAACATTGCTAACCACTCTATATTTGAACCACTCTACATCTGAAAGGTGTGGACCAACCAAGCTTCCCATACCCTGTAAAGGAGAAAAATATAACCTCCACAGTTAAGGTCTAGATTTGACATGAGATCTCTGCCAACAACGACAAAAAAAATGCTACTACCCTTATAATCGTGTAATTTGTGTACTGAATTGGCCAGATGCTGGGTCATCATTCCTCCTGTCCTTTGTTTTAATTGACCTTTATCTTTCTACAGCATGCTAGAAATTGTAACAGGTTCTTGAATCTGGGAGTCTACAGGATTATAGTGTTCTAAATTCATAAAGTACTGCTGAGTATTTTGCTGCTAATTTAGACCACTGCTTCTGAAATTACCTTTGTGAAGAACCAGCTTACCCATTTTTCTAATTTTGAATCTGTTGCAGACTGAAACTATAAAAAAAGAATCACTTGAAAAATTAAGCTAAAAACACATCATAAAAAATAATATATATTTTAAACTATTAGATTCAACAAAATTACTATCTATGATTTTTAATAAAATGCTTCAAACAGGCTGAAAGCGTGGCTTACTAAGGCTTATTTATAATTTCTTATCTCTTTGTGGACCTGCAGCAAATATTTTGCATATTGGCCCCAGCTGAAACTACAGTCTGAGTAGCATCATTAGACAACTTAACATACAGTGCAAAGGAGCCCATATCAGCTCAGCTTTTGCAAATGAGATGAGCATAACTTAGCCTGTCTTCCTTGCCTTCAGGTGTGGATTCAAGAGTCCACAGATGCCAAGCCCCCAGATGGAGAGGAGCTAAGAAGACTCCATCCAACAAGGCTTTGGGGAAGCACTGAGATGGAACAGAGTTCTCATGGAGACTGTATTAGGGCAAAAAGAAATAGGACATTACTCTAAGTCTGCAAGAAAGTTTATATCTCTGCCAGTAAGTAACCAGAAATATAATTGTAGAAGTTGACCAAAATGAAGAAAATTAACGCAAAGAATTATTTATCAATAACAAAAGGACACAAAATGAACAAGATGAGATAAAAGCAAAAATGCAACAATTTAACTGAAAAGAAAAATAATAAAATCTTTAGCAGATATGTAATCCATTAAAGAAAGTCAACTAAAAGGAATGGATATCAACAAAATCATTTGCAGTTGTGTTGAGGATAAACACAGGTGTTATTCTAGAAGAAATAACAAAGATGGAGAATGAAGTATGTAGGAGGTAAGAAATACAGACCCAGTCTAAGATTTCAGATTTTCCTGAGAAATAAATAAAAAGAGAAGCTTACAGATTCAAAGAGCTCTCTAAGTTCCAGAAAACTATCATAACTGGCATTCAATAAATTTTGGATTTGGTTGGGTACAGACCTGTAATCCTAGTGCTCTGAGAGGCTGAAGAGTTAGAGACCAGCCTGTAGTCCTAGTGCTCTGAGAGGCTGAAGAGTTAGACACCAGCATGAGCAAGACCTCGTCTCTGTTAAAAATAGAAAAATTAGCCAGGAGCTCACCCTTAATCCCAGATACTTGGGAGCCCAGGAGTTTGAGGTTGGTGTGAGCTAGGCTGAACTCATGGCACTCTAGTCTGGACAACAGAGCAAGAGTCTATCTCTGAATGAATGAATGAATATTGGATTAATGAGTAAATGACTGACAACAGAAAGATAATTCTGCCAATGACACAGTTGTAATCAAGTAGCTATGAACTTAGTCTTTACAAACTATCTTTATTAAATTAAAATAAAAGCAAAGTGGCTAGGCACCTGTAGCTGAAGCAGCTAGGGCACCAGCCACATACACCAGAGCTGGCAGGTTCAAATCCAGCCAGGGCCCACCAAACAACAATGACAACTACAACCAAAACATAGCCAGGCATTGTAATGGGTGCCTGTAGTCCCAGCTACTGGGAGACTGAGGCAAGAGAATCACTTAAGCCTCAGAGTTGGAGGTTGCTGTGAGCTGTGATGCCACAGCACTCTACCCAGGGCTACCACTTGAGACTCTGTCTCAAAAAAAATAATAATAATAAATAATAAATAAATAAATAAATGCAAAGGATGTAACGAGCATTCTAGGAATGTAATACTTGATGCGGGCCCTGTTTCCTCACTATGAGTGAGCTAGGGGTGGGGAAACGACCTAGAGACCTAGAGGAAAGAGATATGAGGCCACACACAGGCTCAACAGGAACATCCCTCATGTGTAATCACAGTACAAAATGTCCATTGAGCTGAGACATTTTGTTTGACTTCAACTTTTTGTTATTTCCACTTGTTATACCTAGTACATGGGTCATTGCAGACAAAACTCCAAATTTTCAAGGAGTAGCTTAAAAGTAACAATGTAGGCAATTTTTTAGGTTAATTTGTGGTTACTCATGGAGGAAGGACTAGGAGACTTTTCTGTGAGAACATTCTTTATCTCCTTTGGCACTGCCACAATAGGTATGGCAGAGAGATGTGTGCTAATGCCTCTGCATTTGTCCACATGGGTCATCCTCTCTTCCTATCTATTCCACTCTTACGCCCTACTGTCTTCTCCAATTTTGTCATGGTTCTTTATTATTATACATTATTTATCTGAAAACTCTCCCACCCAGTTATACTTTAAAACATGCACATGGCACTTCCTCAGTATGAAACATTCTACTAGGTACTTCTTTTCATAAAAAGCATATATAATAAGAATAAATTAAGAAAAAAATAAAAAAGAAAAATTCCAAAGGTATGCTTACAGGAGGTCATTACATGCTTTTGCTTCTTTTTTTCCCCAGGGGTGGAGAGGTCCACGTGTTTGTTGGGAGTGTGGGTAATGTTGACTTGCCCGCAGAATGTGGTGTGGCTCCCCTGGGGCCAATAACAGGTATTTTTGCTAAAGCCCAAATCAGATGGTAAATCTGCAGCCTGACACTGGTTCTCCCCACATGGAAGTAACTGACCCATGACTTTCACTTCATCAGTCCTGTTTTTGAGCCCCAAAATCCCTGAATTATGGAGATATTGAAAGGATAAGATAATAGAGGATCTAATGAAAAGAAAAAAATTTGTAAGAAGACAGTATTATTAAAGGAGCAAAATTAGGATATGAGCAGGGAAAACTAACAGCACAATTAGATTACATTTAGATTACTAGAAGAAAACAATGGAGTGAGACAAGAGCATATATACTTCAATATGTATTGAAGGTCAGACCAAGGAGGGTGACACAGAGCCAACAAATGCTCTGGCCAAGAGAATCACTGGATCAAAATGAATTTAACTGAAGCAGCTCCTACAGATATTTATCCTTTGTGTAGTCAAAAATGACTAGTTACATTAAGAAAAAAAAAAAAGAAGAGCCCAAAAGAATTTTTTCAAGTGAGAGTAAATAATGATAAAATGAGATTCCTTAAAATAAGAAAGTCTGAGCTGTTCATAATAGTTACAGAGAGTACGAGGGAAGCCCATGTTTTAGTAGCATCTAATATCATAGTTTTGATAAATGGCCTATATGATATCAGTGAGGAGAAGTCTACATAAATTTAGATCTTCTGTTCTAAAATATTAAACATGACTAGAGGGAAGAGCTAAAAATTTTAGTGTGAACGGACTTATAAAAATCAAAATGAGAAAACATAAAGGCTATATTGAACCATTCTTTTGAAAAAAAATTTTTAAATATTAAACAATAAAAATGATAAGATTAATAGTAGCAGGAAACAATGCAAGCTAAAAAAATTAAATAAAAGTTGCAGTATACTTTCTATAAACAGGCAAGCAGAGTTCAAACATCCTCCCATCTTATCCCATGGGAGACACGCTCTAAAAACCCGACCTCCTTCCCCTACTAGGGTGCCATGACACTCTTCTGCCAGGCATAAAACTATATAAAACTGTACATATTCTCTACCTGCAATTCTGAATTCCCAGCACTCCCCTCTACTTGAAGCCTGTCCCCCATGGAGTCCAGACTCTTGGGCATTTTCTTGAGAGGTGTGGACAAGGCATGGGCTGTCTCTGCTGTCTCAAGGCATGCAGGTCTCTGCTGATTCTGTGGCATGGGCATAAGAAGGAGATGGTGAACTGAAGGAACTGGGAGAAGGAGAGGCAAAGAGCAACAGTGGCAGCAGTGAGAACAATAGGGCTCACACCTCTGGGAACATTTTGGACAGACACTCCCTGTTTCTCTGGGCAACCAAAGAAAGCCAGACATCTACACTGGTGGCAAATACTAAAGGAACAGATCTGGAATGGTAACATAGGCCCTGTGAATAAAGGGTTTGCCTGAGGTGGTACCTGCCTGGGCAGGGCATGGCAGGGATGGAGAATAGAAGACATGTGCGCTGAGACAGCACACTCCCAGGGCGGAGCTGAGCCAGGACTGCCTTAGTGAGCCTAAGAAGCACCCAGACCTCACAGGATCACAGCTGAGACAGAGGAAGGCAGGCAGAGGCTGGATCTCAGAGCCAAGGGTGAGCCACACTGGCCCCAATACAGACTGCAGCAGAGACAGACACACCAGCTCCAGATAGCAGCATAGACTGGAGCTAAGTCACAGTTTCTTTGAGCTGAAACAGTGCCTGGTCCATAGGGGAATATAGCGAGAACAGAATCACATACTCTGCAAAAACATAAGTGTCAGCAACATCAAGCAGGGGCGGGGCTGGGACTGAGTGAACCATCCCAGCTTCCATTAACCACCCGAGGTTGTCAGGCCTCAACTCCCCCTGCCAGATGGTCTCAGAGTGTGGAGGCCTGGCCAAGGAGATATAAATCTACCTGTGACTCAGGTAGGTGCAAACCCCAGGATCCAGTTCATTGAAGGGAACTGGGACACAACCCTGCAGGGTTACCAGTGACTGGGTGGACAGAGGTACAAGGTGAAGGAGGCATCAACCTTCCCAGACTAATTCATTTGCTGGGGGGGGTTCTTCTGACTCCACGGAGCACCAGAACAAGTCATACTCAAGCTGCTAGCAGACCCCTGCTATCTAGTTGCCAGAGACCTTTTCAATTCTCCCACTTGAGACCAGGGCTGACTGGGAAAATTGATTTGGATCTCTCAGACTGGACCAATCACTCAAGTACTATCCAAAGTGGTACATTGGGTGTGTGGTTGTGGGAAGGTTTGATTTTCCATTTCCAGTTGTTGCCCATGGGGGGCAGGGTGACTTAATTGCTGGTATTTCTCCATAGCTGAGACTTCAATCCAGAGTAACTAATTCACTAGGATAGGACAGAGACCAGTTGAAAATCAGACAGAGCCACTTAGCCCAACCACACCGAGTAAGTCCCCAGTGTCTTAGGCCATAGCACTGTACGGGTCCATTCCAAAGCTCTAGGGGAAAAGGTACAGACACCAGTCCCAAATCTTGGGCAAAGGCTGGTTAGTCAATACTCCAGGAGCCCCCCATAACCCAACTTCACCTTATCTGCTTATCTAGCCAAATGGTATAAAATAATCATGGGGCAGAATCAGTGGAAAAATTCCAGTAACATGAATAACCAGAGTAAATCAACTTCCCCAAGGAAGGATACAGCAGACACAACTGAAGAACTCATTCATTAAAAAAAATGGCTCAGATGTCAGAAATTGAATTCAGATTGCAAGTAAGATTAAGAAAATGGAGGTAAAGTTGGAATTAGAAAATCAAGGAGCCTTTCAAAAGTTGTCTCAAGAATTGAATGAATTCAAAGACAAAAATCACCAAAGATGTTTACACATTGAGACAAGAATTTGCAGCCCTCCAAGTGATCCCATCTCAGGGTGGGAAAAGGACTTGAAGAGAAACTTCTCTAAAGAAGACAGGCGCATGGCCTACAGACACATGAAAAAATGCTCACCATCCTTAATGATCAGAGAAATGCCAATCAAAACTACTTTGAGATATCATCTAACTCCAGTAAGATTAGCCTACATAACAAAATCCCAAAACCAGAGATGCTGGCGTGGATGTGGAGAAAGGGGAACACTTCTACACTGTTGGTAGGAATGCAAACTAGTACATTCCCTTTGGGAAGATATTTGGAGAATACTTAGAGATCTAAAAATAGATCTGACCTTCAATCCTATAATTCCTTTATTAGGTATATATCCTGAAGACCAAAAATCACATCATAATAAAGATATTTGTACCAGAATGTTTATTGCAGTCCAATTCATAATTTCTAAGGTGTGGAAGAAGCCCAAATGCCCATGGACCCACGAATGGATTAATAAACTGTGGTACATGTATACCATCAAATATTACTCAGCTTTAAATAAAGATGGAGACTTTACCTCTTTTGTGTTTACATGGATGGAGCTTGTACATATTCTTCTTAGCAAAGTATCTCAAGAATTGAAGAAAAAGTATCCAATGTACTCAGCCCTAATATGAAGCTAATTTATAGCTTTCATATGAAGGCTAAAACCTAATTATAGCACAAGAATACAGGGAAAAGGGAAAAGGAGGGGAGGGGAGGGGGGAGGATAGGGGGAGGGAGGGCAATTGGTGGGATCAGACCTATGGTGCAGCTTAGCAGGGTACTGGTGAAACTTATTAAATGTAGAGTATCAATGTCTTTATATAGTGATCAAGAATGTTCCACAAAGGCTATCTCTAACAGTATGATCAAAATATTTCTGATTGTATATGAAGCACATTCTGTCCTGTGATTGCACCAATGTACACAATTATGATTCAATAAAATTATTTAAAAAAAAAAGTCCTCTTCTATTTTGTAGCCAGCCTAATGGAAGTAGTGGATAGTCTATGGATAAAGCCCATTCCTTTTCTTTTGGGGTATACTGAGGTACATGATTCTCAAGTTATTCCTCCCAAATGAGGGGTGCCGCAAGCGGAATTTTCCCTTCTATGCTGCCATTTTAGCCTCTTTATGAGCAAGTTGGTTACCTTCAGAAATATCATCTAAGGTGTTTTTGTGTCCTTATAATGAATAATTGCTACTTCCCGTGGAGCATGAATAGCTTGTAATAACCTATTTCATGAAGATATTTTATGGGGGAGCCATTGGGAGTTAGGGATTGCTTTTCCTTACAAATGGCAGCATGGGCATGTAAAATGAGGAAAGTATATTTTGAGTCAATGTATATATTGACTTGTTCGTTTCTCCCAATTTCTAAAGCTATTAGCTCAACTGATTGCAGGCTTGTTCCTGAAGGGAGAGACTGACTCTCAGTTACATTATACTGATTAACTATAGCATAGCCTGCTTTGCCAGTTCCTTGTTCTATGAAGGAACTTCCATCTGTATACAAAACCATGTCTGAACTTGGTGGAAGAGTTTCCTATAAGTCTTCTCTAACTGTATAGGTCTGTGTTATAATCTTTTGGCAATTATGCCCTATTTCCTCATTGGAGTCAGGGAGGAAGGTGGCAATATCCAAAGTGGCACAAGTGCATAATTGTGGCACCAGTCCTTCTAGTAATAAGTCTTGATATTTAAGAAGGTGGTTATCTGACAGCCAAAACTTGCCTTTTGAATTTAAAAGTCCAGTAAGGTCGTGGGAAGTATAAATAATTAGGTTTCTTTCCAAAGTTAGCTTAATTCTTCTGCTACAACCCATAGAAAGTGCAGCCATCCCTTGGCCACAGTGTCAATTTCTTTACTAAGAAAAGCTTGTAAAACTGGACCACAGTTTTGGGTGAAAACTTCTAGGACAATTCCAGTCCACTGTGTAATATACAGATTAAATTGTTGTCCAGTAGGAAGACTTAAAGCAGGAGCCTGTAAAAGAGCATTTTCAACAGTTGGAATGTCTTATCTCCTTCTGGTTCCCATTCTAGAGTGACCAGCACTCCTTTTGAGAATTTTTAATTGAAGAATAGAGTAGTCTAGCTATTTCACTATATCCAGGAATCTAGAGTCTACAAAATTCCAAAGAAGCTTCAAAGCCATCTGAGAGTTCGAGATTTAGGGTGAGCTAATATTGGTTCTATTCTTTCTTTGTCTAAGGGTCTCTTTCCCTGTGAAAGTTGGAGAACTTCAGGCACACATAATTGGGCTTTAGCCTTGGAAACTTTGTAGCCATAATCTGTAAAGTTTCATAAAGCTTGGGTATCTTTGTGGCATTCCTCTGCATCTGGAGCTCCCCAAAGAATGTCATCTACATACCGAATAAGAGTCACTGTAGGATATGAGAAACAACTGAATTCTTGGGCTAAGACTTGTCTAAGCAAGTTAGGGCTGTCCCTAAATCACTGGGGTAACACAGTCCATGTGAGCTGTGTGCTAAAGTCAGAAGAGTTTTCAAAAGCAAAAAGAATTCTCATGAAGAAGAATGCAGAAAAGGCATCTTTTAAGTCTAGGACTGTAAAACAGGCAGCTTTTTTAGGGGTTTGAGAAAATAAAGTATAAAGACTGGAAACTAGAGGATGGAGAGAAATGACTGATTCATTTGTAATGTGGAGGTCTTGTATTAGTCTCCAAGTTCTGTTTGACTTTGGCACTCCTAAAATAGAAAAGTGTTACATGGACTATTAAAAGGTATTAGTAATTTCTGTCACTTTAGATTCTATATCATGGATATAAGCCCATTCTTAGTTTCTGCTTTTAGAGGGTATTGCTTTTTATTGGGATAGATGGTGGGATTTTTAAACTTAATTTGGACTGGTTGAGCATATTTTGCTCTTCTCACTTGTCCTTCAGTAGGCTATACTTCTGGGTTAATTTCTATCTCTAATAAGGGAAGGCATAGTATAGGTTCTTATCCCATATTCATATAAATGCTTATTCCTGCTTTAGTTACTGTGGAGTAGGGGTTATGAGGTGGCAGGGCCCCCACAGCTTGGGAGACATCCAGGTCACATCCCCCCAATCTACTTATCCTCCTTCTCAGAGAAACAACATATTTTCTCTGAAGCTTCAATCTGTCATTAGAGAAGAAAAACATGTTTTCCTTAAGATTTTAGCTTTTAACTTTACAGCTGCACTTCAAAGTACTCATGCACATTTTCCTGCTAAACTTGTAAATATTTAGCTTGAACATATTTTAGAGATCACACAGTAGTAATAGATTATGTTCACTTAGGAATTTGTGCCTGTTTCTCTTATCATGATTAAATTGAAAATGTGTCTTACTTCTTTGAGAAACAACTCTGTGCTGCCTCCATAAAATAAAGCTGTTTTTGAGCATTTGAGTACTGGTGATAACTGAAATTATCCCAGACCTCCCAATCCCACCTTTGCTTCTCATGTGCTCTTTCTCATTCCCCACCATTCCCAGTCTGGCCCTTTCGTCCTCACATAGGTTCACAAAACATTAGTATGTCCCTCCCCAAAATGGGAAAAGAACTTTTGGGTATGATTAGGAAAGCATGAGAAAAGAGCCAGTCACGCCAATTTCAGCTTAAAGGCTCAGAGAAGAATTTAGTAACCAGTTTTCCAGACACCTCCTGTGTAAGGTACAGATTTGGAAGATATAAGACAAGGGTTAGACAGGAGTACAGAAAAGGTTGCTCCAGTCTCCAGAAGAAATTCTGTTTCCTGGTCTTTCGGTAT
Organism: Arctocebus calabarensis; assembly: GCA_963573935.1. NCBI lineage: Eukaryota > Metazoa > Chordata > Mammalia > Primates > Lorisidae > Arctocebus > Arctocebus calabarensis. Next base: position 25,165 of record CAUYON010088437.1, read on the forward strand.
GAGGCAGACCCAGGGCTTTTGAGGGGTAAAGATGCAAGCTGAAACCATGAGAATCTGTCCTGGGCACCCTCGGTCCAGTTTGGAGGCTGAAGGGAATCACTGTCCCAAGAGGTCTTGGCCTCTGGGGACAGGATGCCCTCTAGTGGTCACCCTTGAGGCTAGGTGGCTTGCTCATCATGTGGTGCTGCCTGGGACAGTCTCTCTTGAAGTAGCCAGTCTGACCACATTGAAGGCATTTGTTCTTAGCTCCTCTAGCTTCCCTCTGACCCTGAATGGTGCCTGTTTGTTGGTGTGTCATTACTAGAACTGTCATTCTTTTTATATCCCTTCTTTTTTTTTTCTCCTCTTCCTCCTAATCTTGATAATAAAAGATGTGCCCATTTTAAGAAGATTCTCCAGGTAATCCAGGCCTAGAACCAGTTTCTAGAGATTTGTTCTAATTTCTGGGGCCTTCTGAATGATAAATTTATCTTTTAAAATAATTTGGAACTCTAAGAAGTTGAATCTCAACTGAGTGGTTTCTCATCACCTCCCTAAGCTGCTCAAGAAAGGTTCAGGGACTCTCATTTTGCTCCGGGTAAATAGTAGACAATTTAGAATAATTCATAGGCTTTTTTCTTGGATTGACGTAAACATTCCAGGATACATGTTAGAAAATGTTTAGACCTCCAGTCACTTTGTTTCTCAGGGTCCCATTCAGGATCCTCAAAGGGAATTTCTTGTCTTCCCATGGGGTATCTGTCTCCTTTCTCAGAGGGCATATTGCTGTCAATATTGGACATGAACCACAAATCACCCTACTTTCTAGCCTCATCCATGACTTTATTTTTGTCATTAAAGTTAAAGTTTGATTTAGTAGTAGTATTACATCTCTCCAACAGAGGTCAAAATTTTGTCTTAATCCTTGGAGAACATTTTTGCATACATCTGTGTCATCAGAAAATTTTCCTAAATCAACCTTAATTTGTTTTAAATCTGCCAGAGAAAATGGAGTGTATATACATACATTTCCCCTTTCACTACCCATAGCCTCAACCAAGAGACACAAAGAAAGATATGGTTGCTTTCTGGGGTCCCAACAGGAACAGAAGAAAGTCTTGGAATAAACTCTTTCTTGAGGTTTTCTAAAAGCATGGAGGAAGGTGCAGGGGAGGTAGATGGTGGGTTTGAACTAGTGTGACAGCATCTCCCTCAGGAATCCCTGGTCATCTGGGGAAGTTATTGCAGCCAAGAGATCTGAATCTATCTGACAGGTTTTACACAGTTGTGAGCTGTCCCTGAGGAAAAAAAGAAAGTTTGCACATAGGACACTTTAGACCATTTCATTTCTTGTTTACAAAAAATATCTAATTGAAAAATGGTATTATAATTTGGAGTACCCTCTGGTGGCAATTGTTCACCATTGGAGAGTTGATACTGAGGCCAGGCTGGGATGCAGAAGAAAACTATACATTTTTCTTTCAGGGTCTGGGGATCAAACATGTCCCAGTGCTTCAAAATACAGCCCAGCAAGATGTTTTCTTGGTGAGAGAATATATTATCCATCTGTGGGAAAGAATAAGAGTCCAGTGCTTTAATCAATCCCATCCTCTGTGTTTCTGGGCTATCAAAGCATCCTCTAACCAACCTAGGAAGCTTTCCAGTCAAACAAAGGAAGCGCTCTTCTAATGCTTGGGGAAGAATCTCTGAGGAGAGTGGCCTCTGCAGTCCCTGGGCTTGTCTGAATTTAGCCACCTTTACAGTGTAGCACTTTGTATCCAAGGGCTCTCTTGTGCTTATTACTTGCCACAGCACAGCCTGAGAAATCAGGTATCCAAGAGCCTGGCCCCACCTGATGTAAGTTCTGCACCTGCCATTGACTATATGCCTGCCAATCAAAGTGAGATGAGCCCCACACCAGCATGGTGCTTGCACATGTAACCCCCCTTTATAATAATTTACAAACTTTTCCTTAATTCCCAGTGACAAAGGAAAATAGGCTTTCTATTATGAGCAGGTCTTAAATGCTGTTTTCCAACTTCCCTTTCTTCCCCCAGAGTTAGCAAGGCAACAATAATTAAACTCAGTAACAAATCAGAGTTGAGAGACACTTTGAAACGTTTGCATTACAATTAGTTACAATTAACCTGGAATTATTTTAAACTTTCCCATTTACAACAATAGACCAGAAAAAATTATATACCCAGCATCATTTTCTTTGCACTGCTTCATTTTTTTTTCTTTTTTTGAGACAGAGTCTCACTATATCACCCTTGGTAGAGTTCTGTGGCGTCACAGCTCACAGCAACCTCAAACTCTTGGGCTTAAGCAAATTTCTTGCTTCAGCCTCCCAAGGAGCTGGGACTACAGGAGTCCACCACAATGCCCAGCTATTTTTTGTTGCAGTTGTCATTGTCATTTAGCTGGCCCAGGCTGGGTTTGAATCTCCTAGCCTAGGTGTATGTGGCCAGTACTGTAACCACTGTGCTACAAGCACTGAGCCTGCACTTCTTCATTTTTAAGAGACTGAACTATAGCCTAGGTTTTAGGGAGTTGTCCCAAACTTCCCTCCACAGGCTCCTGGCTGCCCAGAAAAGCCATGTAGGGGAGTCATTTTGGCCTTTGTTTGGAACCAACTTTGAGGTCTCTGTTTACATGGTCCAACTTTTTTCTCAAACATGCAAAAAGCTAATTTAATTTAATTTTGCAATTAAAGGCAACATGGTTCTTCTTAAAGAAGAACCTTGCAACATGTCCACAACATCTGGAAAATACCCGGAAGAGACAGTACAAGCTTAACTAATTACATAAAACAATCGTACCAACATTCAAACAAAGCATGCAAACCACAAGGAGAGAGAGAAAGTGGCAGGGGTCCATAGGGATAAACAGAAATTTGGGACCATGGAAGACAAGAGCAGATACTAAAAGAGCTTGAAGAGCACATTTTTTAGAAGGACCGCCAGTGCCCTGGGATCAGAATCAATGCTGGGGACCTCAGGACCGCTGGGGCTAGTTCTTTACTTGGCTCTCAGCCAGAGAAAAGGAGTGAATACATAACAGATTCAAAGCCTTCTAACACTTCCTTTGGCTCCTTTCTGGAGCCAAGAAGAATTAGAAAGTTTGTTCCCCAGCAGCCTCTCACCTGTGACCTGGAGGTCAGCAGCCACATCATGCACTTTTACGGGATAACTGGCATCAACATTATTAGTCTCCATTCTTATAACTAAAGAGGAAAATAGGATAAAGGTAAGTGGTCCCATTGAATTTCTCAGTGAATCTGTGTCTGGGATCTTCTGTATGAAAAAATGCCAAATGAATTTAATATTTTAATTTTTATTTTTGCATTCATGTAATTTATTTTTCTTGAGTTCATTGCAATAATTTGTATAGATTGTCCAGTAATTTATTTCTAATTTAAATTATTCCATTTTTCTAGATTTTCATGCAGTTGAGATTGAAGTTTAAAAAATAATCATTTGGAAAAATAAAGGTTTTAGTAATTTTTACTCAATGTCTTGGGGTCTTCTGTTGTCAGGAGGGACAATTACTGAATCACCCATATTTAATCCTCATATTTATTACATGAGAAAAAATGGTGCATATAATCAGAAGTAATTTGAAGAATGTTCTAATTGTATTTAAAATAAAAAAAACTGAGCCTACCTTTCCCTTCATCAATATTTAGACTGACAAATATTAGTTTGAATAAAAACAAATAGAAAATGACACCGTAAATGAAGAATGGTATAAGGAGATAAAACTCTGAAAAAACAAATTCATTAAGACTTAGATTATACCTGGTTTTGATACAATTTCTATTCATCTACACATATATATTTATAACAAGAGGTTTATGCATAACTGAAAGTTTCATATAAATGAGAAATTGACACATTTACAATTATATGAAGTAATAGTAAAACTACCATAGAAATCAACTGTTCTGGTAAAAAACAAATCAACACAAAAACATGTTACATAATTTCATTAAAAGGTTTGACTTCTTAAATAGGTAGACAAATAATCATTGTTTTTAGTACTAAACAGAAGATAAAATAATTTTTAAACCCTAGAGAAAAGATTTTCTAAGTAATATCAAATTAACAATAGAAACTATGAATTATAATATAATCAAAACATAATATGTAAATTACCATGTGCAAATTTTTGTTTGCATAATTTTAAATAACTACTGGAATAAATTAAAATTTAAACTGATATGACTTTTACAGAGTCCAAGTATTGATAAGGAGAAAGCATTTTGATTGGAGCCAAAGGACATAAATTTTCATAACTAATTCTATCAATACTAACTGAATGGTATAGAGAGTCTGGCCATAAACAGGTATTATTCTTTAAGATGAGAGAATTTATACACTTTATTTTATTTATACACTTTATATTTCATGTTTAAAATAAAAATGTGCTCATAAATATTGGTGCATATATCTAAAAATAGTAAAAAGTTATCATTACCCACAAATTACCTAACAAATTGAATAGGAAAATATGAAGAACTCATAGGAGTAATCAAAGCAAGAAGCCAGTTGTCTTTTCAGGTATTGTATAGTCACGTGGATCTCAAGGCTTTGGGGACTCTTCAACTTACCCACTTTTACCAAACAAAGAAAATTACTCAAGGAACTTACCCCAAATGTAAAATTTTTCAAATTTGCAAACCAAATTATTTTCAAACCATAATTTCTTATAGAGTATGAAGCAAAGTGAGAGCATTATTTCTAGAACCTATGTAATACAGAAAATAGAAAAATGAAGAGTGCTAAGAGAAACTATTGTTCTTGCTATAATTGGATACCTAGCTGAAATATCTTTATGAAATAAAGGTAACATAAAATATTTTTGGAAGTAAGAAATAATTGAAAGAGGTAAAACACTGATAAATGTTATTACCAATAAAAGCTTCTTAAAATACAGAAGTTTTCTTATAAGAAGTTCAGGGAAGCAAAACAAAAGATTACAAAATTCTAAAACATGAGACATCAAGCCTTGGTGGACAGTGAACTTTAACACCTAGTTTTTAACAGCCTCAGCTTCAAAGTAATGGATGTATAATGAATGTAAAATTTTACACATGTTAATTAAATCAAGTTATCTTCTACAAGAATAATTTAACTGATGGCAGAAGAACCTATTCTTCAGAGAATTACTTTTGCTAGGAATCTATGCCAATTATATTGAATATTTTGAAGAATATTAATTATTCTTTTGTCTGAACTAAATAGCACCAAAGGACTGATGGTGCCATACATATTGACCACAAGACTCTGGACACCCCGGATGATTGGGCCATAAGCCCATAACATGGTTGAGTAGAATGAGATAATAAAATCCACCCAGTACATTACTACAAAGCAACTCACTAGCAGCAGGATGGTTTTGGTGGCCCTCTTCTCTGGGGAGGCTTTAGAGGAAAGCCTGGTGCTGTGAATGTGCTGAAACCGTCTCTGATGCCTGAGCAGGAGGATCACCATGTATGCATTTGAGAGCAGCATGATTCCTACAAAGGAGACATGCCTCAATAATGACAGAGTAAAAAGAAGACTCCTGATGATGGAGCCCATGGGAGAAATTGAGCAGTATTTATTTATATTCAGTGGTTTTGTCTGGGTCACATTAGAAGTAGCTACAGTGTAGAAGATCATGCTACTGTTAAAAGACAAGGTGAAGGACCACAAAAAGAATAAAACATGAATAATGTAATTTGTGGATTTATGTTTAAATCTAGCTAACCAGGAGGTACTGGGGCTGATGGTGATGGCCTGGAGCATGCTCAGGAGGCTGGTGGTGCAGATGGAAAGATCCTTAATCACTCTGTTCAGGTAGAAAAATGCCTTACATTTGAGGTCATTCTGGAACTTCAATGACTCAAAGAGTTCTGGAGACACCATTAATAGTGCGATGAAGAACTTCACTATGTGAATGAAGGCCAAGTGACAGATGGTCAGGTCAGTGGGTTTCACCTTGTGATCCAGAGGAAGTATGAAGATGCTGAGGAGGAGGAGAAAGGAGTTGGCTGAGACTCCAATACCAATTTGTAAAAACAGGCAGTTTTTAATGGTAGAACAGATGAAAAATAAGTTCATTGTGGTAGTAAAGAAGAAATGCTTGTATATCTGAAAAAATAATCAGATATTATCTGTTTCTATAGTCAAAATTTTCACTATAACTTTTTTATTTTTCCAAATTATTAAGTCTTCTTATGCTATGTAAATGATTAAAAATATAGCGACATAAGAAAACATAATGAGTTTTCAGAGATTCTTTCTGCTGAGCTAGTTAGGTTCTCAGAGTTTCCCAGCAGCATGGCCCCCAAACGCTAGTCTTACTCCTGCCTCAGAAGAAGAAACCAAGACTGCCTAATGCTCCCAGACCAGAGGACACCTCAGGCTCTCAGGGATTGCTGAAAAGGAAAGAAAAAGAACAGCAGGAAGCAATTGAACATATTAATGAAGTACAAAATGAAATAGACAGACTTAATGAACAAGCCAGTGAGGAGATTTTGAAAGTAGAACAGAAATATACCAAACTCCGCCAACCATTTTTTCAGGAGAGGTCGGAATTGATTGCCAAAATCCCAAATTTTTGAGTAACAAAATTTGTCAACCATCCACAAGTGTCCGCGCTGCTTGGGGAGGAGGATGAAGAGGCACTGCATTATTTGACCAGAGTTGAAGTGACAGAATTTGAAGATATTAAATCAGGTTACAGAATAGATTTTTATTTTGATGAAAACCCTTACTTTGAAAATAAAGTTCTCTCCAAAGAATTTC
>CAUYON010088443.1:0-21398 GCA_963573935.1 Arctocebus calabarensis
GAGTATCAATGTCTTTATATAGTGATCAAGAAAATGCCATGAAGGCTATCTGTAACAGTACGATCAAAACATTTCTGAATGTATATGAATCGTGCCCTATGATTGCACCAATGTACAGAATTATGATTCAATAAAAAAAAAAAAGAATTAAAAAAAAAAAAAGAAGCAAATGGTATAGTTGAATCTGGGCCCATGTCTGTTCGGTCCAAGCCCATGCTCTTCCTGTGTTATATTATGGTCAAATTAAACTGTGGAGGGAAGTACAGACTTCTGTGTGCCCTTTCTTGTCCATGTAATATCTCTCGGGAGGTACAGTGCAGGGGAAATGAGAAAAGATAGGAAGCAGCCTTCCTACTTCTGTCCTCAGGCAGGCCTAATAAATCTATGTGGACAAACTTGCATGCTTTCGGTGGTGCGGTGAAATATGTTACCATGAGAGAAGCGCAGCAAATAGGGTGTTCGAGAGAGAGGTGCTGTATTGGATCCAGAACCCACAGACTTGCCCTGTTGGAAGCCATCAGCATTCATGCTCTTAAAATCATTGTTGGTTGGCTTGGCGCCTGTGGCTCAATGGGCTAAGGCGCCAGCCACGTACACCTGAGCTGGGAGGTTCGAATCCAGCCCAGCCCACCAAACAACAATGGTGGCTGCAACCAAAAAATGGCCAGGCATTGTGTCAGGTGCCTGTAGTCCCAGCTACTTGGGAGGTAGAGGCAGGAGACTCGCTTGAGCCCAGGAATTGGAGGTTGCTGTGAGCTATGATGCCACAGCACTCTATCCAGGGTGACAGCTTGAGGCTCTGTCTCAAAAAAAAAAAAAAAATCATTGTTGGTCAAATCAAGCAGGCCTGTGATCCAGGCAGGTCAAGAACCACCATGTGGGGACTGCTAATTCAAATGTCCCTCTAGGTGTTAATGGGCAGTGTGGGCCCCACCAGCTGCCGATGTATCCTGCCTACCATGTCCCGTTAGGTGTTTGATTTGACTTCCTTATTCTCTATAAAGGAGAATAAATATATCACCCACACAAATTTAAAGAGTAACCTCCCCCCCACAAATAGTAGCAATATAGTGAGTATTACTTGGTTCTTTGTACTTCCCTTTCAATTTTTAACATGCAGCATGTGCGAGCTGAAAGCAACTTGAGCATCTTAGTCCAACTCATTCATTTCATAGATGAAAAAACTGAAGTTGAGAGAGGAAAGGAGCCTTCCTAGTTTCACAGAGCTGGTTATTAGGAGAGCTTGTCCCAGAGGACCTGACTCCAGGCTAGCAGTCCTTTCATTATATACCCCTACATGCACAAGTGTGTGGGCCCAGACAATAGTCACAGTATCATGTGTGGAAATACTTGCAGCAGTGCTTAGACAGTCTTAAGGTCAAGTTTAGGCAATGTGACTCTGTTTAGCCATCAGAGGAGGACTGGACAGAATTTGCTTACAAGGCTTATTGGCTGAGTGTCCTTGTATAAAGATGTGAAGATGTGATGCTGGCTCTTCAACTCAGCCCCCACTCAACCAACCTGTCTTGGCTACAGACAGGCTGTGAGAATCCAGGTGGGAGATGTCCTGAGAGGATGCTTTTGGTCTGAGAATGAAGCAGTGAAACCCTCCCTCTGAATGGAGCATGAAGCTCTGAGTGATCAGGTAAAGGGGGAATTTACTTTAAACTAAATTAAACACCCTATATCCTCTGGGCTGAAATTTGTTCTAGCTCTAGATGAAAGGTACTTGGAATTCCCTGAGGAAAAGAAGCAGAATATTAGTGGTAGAAGGAACTGTGAAGAAGAATCAGTCAAATTCTTCATCACCTGGAGAAAGAGGTGCAGGAGGGGAAGACAGGATCACCCGTAGGGTATGTAAACCTGGGAAAAAATTTTTTTCAGGGTCCCTGTCTTTATAGACTATTTGATAATAAACATACTCAAAAGTTCATGGACCAATCTAAGGTACAGTGATTTATCAGAAAAGATTGAGAATAATAAGTAGAGATAAGGTACTTAATGTCTTTGTTTATTGTTTTCTCAATGCATGTGAAGTTTCCCTGTGGTATCTGGGCACTGTCTCTCCCCGTTTAGGTCTAAGAATGATCTTTTCATGTTTTTTATGAAATACATGTTCCTGAGGAATTTCTTACCTCCCACTGTGAGAAAAAGGTAGCATCACTCATAATACCATGTTATTTGGAACCTCTTTAAATTAAAAAAAAAAATAGATTTTCTTGCCTCTGCAGTTCCCTAATGCCACGTATTTAATGATGGATTTATCATTAATTTGTGATGCTGTGTTATGGACTTTGCTCTCTGAGAATAACGGCTTCCAGTGACTCCCTCAAAGATTGTTACTGTGCTTCACAGATGATGACCTCTGTATCCATCAGGGTCAACTCGAGAAATAGAATAAGTAGGATATATATATATTAAGACATTTATTGCAAGAAATTGGCTTACATGATTGTGTTGCTGGCTATAGGCAGGCAAGTCTTAAATCCACAAGGCAGGCTATTGGGAAAGGCCGGTTGAAACTTTTGGACACAAGCTAAAGCTACTGTATATAGGCAGAATTTCTCTTCTTCAATTACGCTTCAGCTCTATATTTAGAACTTTCCATTGATTGGGTGGGGCCAATCAAACTGTCAAAGATAATCTCATGTTGTAAATGTGTTTAACATCTACAATCAGTTGACTTTATGCAAATGTTGTGGACAGTAGCTTTAGCTTGTATCCAAAAGTTCCAACCTCCCCTTTCTTACAACTTGTGCTGTGGAATTAAGACTTGCCTGACATAGCCAGCCCCATAATGCTGGGAAAATGAAGCCCTATTTAATAAGTGGTACTGGGCAAACTGAATAGTCACATGAAGAAGAATGAAATAGGACCGCTATCCCTCATCTCTTAGAAAAATTAATTCAAGATAGGTAAATGACTTAAATATAAGGGATGAAACCATAAGAATTCTAGAGGAAAGTATAGGAAACTCTTCTATATGTTGACCTAGGAAAATATTTTACGATTAAGACTCTGATGACTATAACAAAAATTAATGAATGGATTTAATTAAACTAAGTATCTTCTGCATAGCTGAGGAAATAATCAACAGAGCAAATGGACAACTTATAGGAAGGTAGAAAATATTTGCAAGCTACATATTCTATAAAGTGCTAATATCCAGAATCTACAGAGAATGCAAGCAGATCAGCAAGAAAAAACAAACAACCCTGTTAAAAAATGAGTCAAAGACATGATAACAAAGCTTTTTTTAAAGAGAAGATAGAAAAATGGCCAATAAACATATGAAAAAAAGGTCCAACATCAGAGAAGTGCAAATTCAAATCACAATGAGATATATGAGATATCACCTTACCCTTGTTAGAATGGCTTTTATTAAAAAGTCTGAAAGCAACAGACGTTGTCTGGATGCAGAGAGAAAGGAGTGCTTATATACTGTTAGTGAGGCTACAAATTAGTACAGCCTCTATGGAAAACAGTATGGAAATTCTTCAAAGAATTAAAAGCAGACCTACCATTTGACCTAGCAATCCCACTACTGGGTATCTACCTAAAGGAAAAGAAATCATTTTATCAAAAAGAAACCTACACTCAAATGTTTATTGCAGCACAATTGCAAAGATGTAGGACCAAAACAAGTGCCCACCAATTCATGAAAAGATTAATAAGATGTGCTATGTGTATACCATGGAGTACTACTCAGCCATCACTTTTTGAAACACTCATTATTAAACTGGAACTAACCCGATGAGTACACATGTGTACAGAGGAATGTAAAACTTAGAGGAAATCAAGCAGGGGGAAGGAGGAGAGGAGGAGCAAAACCTACCCAATAGGTACAATGAATGCAATTTAGGTGATGGGCACACTTATAGCTGTGATTCAAGCATTACAAACGTGATCCATGTAAGCAAAAACATTTGTATCCCCTTAATACTTTGAATTTTAAAAAAAAGACCATTACAACTACAAATGCAAGTCTTCCCCAGAGCATGCTGGAAAATATGAGTGAGACTTCATGTTCTGGTTATATTAAACTTACTGTTTAGAATTTTATAGTACAATATGTTTTCTAACCATGTGTTCTCTTGAACTCTTTAGGCTGTAATCACTGTATTCTTAAACATCAATTGCTTTCAATGTTAATTGCACCTTTGCCTTTCACACCAAGAGATAGGCTAAAGCCCAAGCATGGAGCCATTAGTACAAACAATTGCCATCCCTTGTCCAGCATGGCTAAGAGAACATGATGTCAACCACATCAATTGATGGGAGGAAAGGATATTGATCCAGCAAGTCATTGGCTTTGCAGAGCAATAGTCTTGACAGCTTGGAAGAGATAAGCAAAGCCAGTAAAGCCAACTCTGGGGGACTTCCTGAAAGGAAGCAGAGCCCGTAAGATGGGGGCACACAGAATAAAATACTATGTATTCCTGCTGCCCTCAGGAACAATGAACCAGGAGAGGCAACATGGTTAGAGCATGATTGAGAGCCCACCCAGGGACCCATGCACAGGACCCTTGGTCAACAGTTGGTGGTGAAATGGTAGTCCACAGACCTAAGTCGTCTTGTGTCTGATATGAGTGACAGTCATGTCCAACCAGCAATATCAGCACCATCTGGAAGCCCAGTCATGTGAGATTTCTCAAAAGAGATACCATGCCACCAGTGGGGATGACTGTGCATCTCATGGTCTTAGGACAACCGTATAAACATGACTCTAGAGCTCCTCAATCATCAGGTCAAGCCTACCCAGGGGATAGAGGGTGAGAGGGCATTTCAAAAGGAGAAATGGGGATTGGAGCTGACATGGGTTCTGGTCCATGCTCAAGATGTCCCACCCAAATAGTAACACTGACCCTGGCTGGTTTCAAGCACTAACGTCCCCTACTCCTGGGCCATGGACTGGTACTGGCTCCATGACCTCTTAGGAACTGGGCTACACAGTAGGAGGTGAGAAGTGAGTGAGTGAGTGAAGCTTCATCTGTATGTACAGCTGCTTCCCTTCACTCTCATCACCACCTGAGCTCTGCCTCTTGTCAGATCAAGGGCAGCATTAGATTCTCATAAGAGCACAAACCCGACTATAGAGTGTGCATGCGAGGGACCTAGGTTGCACACTCCTTATGAGAATATAACTCATGGTCATCAGCCCCAAGTTCATGGAAAAATAGTCTCCCATGAAACTGGTTTCTGGTTCTAAAATGCTTCAAAGTGGGGCCTGGGGATTAGGTGGATTTTAGGGGGTTGGGAGTAGAGATAGTGGTGGAAATGATGCTAAGGGATGGGGATTATAGCAGGAGCCCCACTCCCTTACCCAGGTTTGAGTGTAGTTCTAGGGGAAGGAAATTGTTCAGGTTCACAAGGTTGGTTGCTGGTAAACCTGTGATGTAAGTGAGGTGTGACCAAGAAGTTTATTGCTAGTAATTATTAAGGGACTGAAGCTTAGAAATGCTTTACTAAAACAAGTAGGACAGATTTATGGTAATTCCCATGATAACCTCACTCTTACTCACTTGCACTGATGTCCTTTCCTGAGATGCAGAATGAAGGAGGGAAATAGGGATAACCCAATGAGAACATAATCTGGCTACATCATGAGTTTGTTTTCCAGAGCTTCCTTCTAAGCAAGGAATGGCCCTTTGGGACCATTGGGCCAGGAAGCCAGTATACAAAGGGTACTAAGTACTAAAGCATTACCAAAACATAACAATGAATGAAGCTTCAGTTCCCAGAATGCCTAGAAAGCAAATAGGATATAAGTGGTTCAGGGATAGAGGGGTGGGTGTGGTAAGCCTGCTAAGAGGTATATGAAAAACATACAAAACTCCAGAAAACACCAATTGTTGGTGAGGATGTAGAGCAACTAGTACTCCCAAACACTGCGGATGGGTATGTAACTTAGCTGTCACTTTGGGCAGCTGTTTGGCAGCAGCTACTATGATAAACATGTACTTTCCTTATGATCCAGTGATTTCTCTGTTCCCCTCTCTCTATTTCTGTCTATGTCTATCTCTGTGTCTGTGTCTATATCTATATGTCTGACAGAAATATTTGCGCAAGTTCACCGAAAGATATTTCTAGATTGTTCATAACAGCTCTATTCATAGTAGCAAGAACTGGAAGCATCCCAAGTGCCTGACACCTGTAGAATGGATAAATAGATTGTGGTATATTTACATCATGAAATACAATGAGCAAAATGAATGAACAGTTTTCAACTACATATAGTAATACGAAAATGTGGATGATTATCACTTGATATCAAACAAAAGAAGTTAGACACAAAGGAGAACATCTTATATGATTTCATCTATAAAAAGAACAAAAACTGGCAAGCTTTTTCCTGTTAGAAGTCAAGGTAGTGGTTGTCTTTGGGAAGAGGCAAGGAAGGGAATGGGAGGGGGGATTGTGGAAAGCTGATGATGTTAACATTATTTTTAAAAATCTGGGTGCTGATAGCAATGCGTGTTCAGTTTATGAAAACTCATTAATTACTCATGATATGTGTAATTTTTCATGTATGTTTTGTATTTCAGCAACAAGGTAAGGAAAAGAGGGAAATTCTGTTCTTCCTCTACTTAGTATTCATCTTCTCCTCCAAATAAACATTAAACTGACATTTAAAGAGTATTGATTTGAAGGTGTGAAAAATTATTAGCTTTTTCCGAATCCCTGCCTATTTCCCTCTGGCCCTCAGTCCCTCCCACGCATACATGATGACCACCCTGTGTGTTGTGGTTGAAATGCACTTGGGAGCACCGGGGATACTTTTCCATCCTAATTAAGGCATGAAGAGCTAAACATAGCAGTTCCTTACATTTCACATTTTTCTTCCCATGAGCATTCAGCCCCTTCACATGAAAGGAGTTTGATTCCTCCTCGGCAGCTAGCTGATACTCCAGAGCAGTGGGTAAGAAAGAGGAATGCTTGTAATAATCATTTCCTACATCATACCATGGGGTCCTCTGATTCTTCCTTTCTTTTCCCTTACCTCCCCATTACCTCTTTCCTCTTTCTATCTTTTTTCCTTCTCTGCCTTACTATGCTGCCAGTCTCTCAGAGATTCCCTGGAGAATTCTTTGGTTCCTGTGATTCTCAGTGGAGTGTATGGCTTATTTAAGAATCAAGCAGATCCCTTACCAAAGAACTTGCAAAAATCATTTAGCCTCCCTTGACTCATCTTGAGTTTTCTCTTTTCAACAAAGGGAAAATAATGGCATCTATCTCACCACATCCCTGGTGGACTAAATGGAATAAAATTGATGATGTCTGGCCTATAATAGACACTTAATACATGTCTGCCTCCCTGCTTCCTTCTCATGCTTGTGGAGAGGTTTCTAATACTGGCTGGAGCACAGATGAGTAACAAGCCGCTGCTTTTCAATCCCAGACCATCTGAAACATTGCTATGATGCTTTGGTTTTTCATGAATGATTTGTAGCACCTAAAGTCATTTGTGTAGTATCAGAAAAAGTGATTTAGCCAAGGCCAGCAGTGATAAATTTCTGGTGGGGAAGGGGCTCATGTGGGAAAGCCAAATGCATTCCCCACGTGGCCACCTGAGGATAAGGTGCTCACTGTGGCCTGAGGATGGAAACTAGGATGGGTGACTCAACAGCATCATTTGTTGTCAAAACAAACCATGGGGGATGAGGGGGATATTTCTTACAGGTCATATCCATTGACAACATTTAGCCTCATTTTATATTATTTAAATATCCCAGTTCTGGACTGAGTGAAAGTCCATGTGTTACGCAGAGAGAGGAAAAACCCAAGTTCTGACTTTGCCCTTCTGAGACTTTATTCTTCTCTCTTTGATCCCACTGCAGTTCACTTCCTTGTTTCTACATGGCAAGGAAAAAAGAGCTTTTTATAAATGAAAGAATCCAAGCCCCACATCCATCCTTTCTCCTCCTCAGAGTATTGTGCTTAAATTTTGAGAGGTTCCTAGCTTGAATGGCAACTATTATCCTTACTCAAGACACTTTGTTTTCAAAGTGTCATGCTAATTCCACACACATTTCTGCACTAAAGCCATATGTGTTGCAATGGATTTAGTGCAGCATTAGGAAATGTCAAACTGGATACTGCTTAGTACAGACAAAATGAAATGGAGGCTTGAGCAAGTTTCCAAGAAACTAAACCATGCTTCTAGAAGGCTTAGACCTTTCATTTTCCTTGGTTACACCAAAAGCTCTACCTTGAGTTTCCATCAATCTACATCCTCAACCTGATCCAGTCTCATCACAGTCCCAGAGGGGGTAAAAAACGTGGGAGGAGAAGACCTAGAATTTGCCCCAGATACTAACACTGAGCAAGAGTTTCCCCAGGAAATGAGGATGAAAGGTGTTGCAGGCAGAGAAATAGCACAGGCAGAAGTGTGGTGTCTGGAATTAGGATGACCTTTTCAGGAATGGTAAGAAGCCTGAGATGACTAGAATCAGGACAGGACAGGAAGGAGGGTAAATGAACTTGGAGGAGATGGAAAGTGACTACTCATGGATGGTCTTAAATTCTAGGCTGAGGAATTTTAGATTTAACTCCACCCTCTGAAAGCCCTCCTGCAATAATACAATTTACTCAGCAAAAACTCTCATGTTCAATTGTTGTGATATTTTGAAGAGTGATGGGAGCCTTCTTTCTGCCATCTTCTACAAAGACCCAGTGGTTCTTAACCTGTGGGTCATGATCCCTTTGTAACAACGAAAATACATTGCAGCATTAGGAAAGTTGAGAACCACCGACATAGACCAACACGGGTCCTATAATGGCAAATATGATTATGCTATGCTCTGCCCAAAACCCTCTGGTGTGTCTCAAATCCGTAAGATTAAGTATAATTACCCTTGCATGGTACTCAAGGACATGTAGGATCAGTCTCTCCTCCTTCTCAGCTGTGTACACCATTGCCTCTGGGTGGTGGGTCCCATTCGAAAAGCAGGATTATACTACACCAGCAGTTCTCAACCTGTGGGTTGCGACCCTTTTGGGGGTCGAATGATCCTTTCATAGGGGTCATCTAAGACCATCCTGCATATTGGATATTTACATTACAGTTCAGAACAGTAGCAAAATTACAGTTATGAAGTAGCAACGAAAATAATTTTATGGTTGGGAGTCGCCGCAACATGAGGAACTGTATTAAAGGGTCACAGCATATGTAGGTTGAGAACCACTGCTCGAGACGTAGGAGCTATAAAGATAAGCAAGACAAAATGTCAATCTAGGTGGCAGGACTGATACACAAATGGGCTGAAAGCTCTGATAATTCTATGTGAGGGGTGTCAATGAAGCAGGAGTATTTAAAAGTTCAGAGGTGGCTCAGTGCCTGTGGCTCAACGGGCTAAGGCACCAGCCACATACACCTGAGCTGGCAGGTTGGAATCTAGCCCAGGTCCGCCAAACAACAATGACGACTGCAACCAAAAAATGGCCGGGTGTTGTGGCGAGCTCCTATACTCCCAGCTACTTGGGAGGCAGAGGCAAGAGACTTGCTTGAGCCCAGGAATTGGAGGTTGCTGTGAGCTATAATGCCACAGCACTCTAACCAGGGTGACAGCTTGAGGCTCTGTCTCAATAAATAAATAAATAAATAAATAAATAAATAAATAAATAAATAAATAAATAAAATAAAATAAAAGTTCAGAGGAGAGAGAGAAACCCATAGTGGAAATTTTAAACATTGTCTGTTTACAGGGAGAATGGACAGACCTGGTCTTGAAGTCTTGGCTGAGACTGGGGCTGGAGTCCCAGCCCTGAGAGTTATTAGCTGGGTGCTACTTACTCTGTCTGAGTCTCATTTTCTACTTTTCCAAATAAGGAAAAGGATCCTTGCTCTGTCCACTTCACAGAATGATTTTGTAGGATTTAGACGAGATATTGTGTACCAGAAACCTTCACAAACTATAAAGCATTTGAGAAATATAAAGGATTATTGAGAGTATGAGTTGGTAGGCTCTGCTTTTAGGGAATTGGACCTAAGAAGGTGGAAATCCAGTTCCACTTTTGCATGGAGCTATGTGCTTCTGATCGGGTTCTGTCCCCTTGTTGTGCAGAATCACCGTAGAAATAAAGATAGCACTAAAGGCACTATAGTTTTGGCCCTTGATGCCCAGAAATCCACTGGAATCCTCCAGGAGTGGACCAGCAGGAATTGACTGGCAACTGGTTTTGTTTGTGGTCCCCCAAGGAGCCTGTGGATGGAGAGCTGCTGCAGCATCCAGACTTTGGTATTGATTGTGTTTATGATTTAAACACTCAGAGACCAAGGAATCGACTGCTTTGATGTGGATTGATGGTTTCCTGATGCCTTATGACAGGTGTGGCCCAGGGACCTTTCCTCTAAGCCTGAAAGAATCATCCTCTGTTGTTAAATAGCTCAATCATTTCTCATCCCTGGCACTTGCCCCATCCTTGGCTCCTCTCACTTCCTTGCTTACCTACATGACTTGTCCTGCCTGCTGCCAAATGTGACCCCCATGAACTATGAGCCTCAGGCTGCTGCACTGCCAGGGTTAGAGTCAAAGACAGAAGAGGATTAACATTTATGGCATGTCTGTTAGAGCACCAGCATGGTCATCCTATTACCAACTTTGCAAAATACATATCATTGTCACTGGTCTACAGATGAATAAGCTGAGGCTGAGGGTAACTTGCCACATGAGGGACTCACTCTTGCAAATGCTTTCACTTTGCTGCCTGCAGAAGAGAGTGGCAGGAGAGGGGTGGGGAAGAAGGGGGCCCACAGACTGTACCACAGAAGATTCAGGATGCGATGGGCAGGAAGAAGGAATGAAGAGAGAAGCAGGTAGTTTTGTTCAAAACTGATTTGGAACAAAAGTCCTGGCTGCAGACATAAGAGTCTACATGTCATTATCAGCCTCTTCTATACATACCCCTCTAAGTTGCTGTGTGTTGGCTTTTCAGTACTTTCTTTTCCAGGTTAGCCTGATTTCCTTGGGGATGACAAAGCTTGAAATGTCTCTGGAGAAGTCTTGGACATGTCCAGGAAACCTCAGAAAAATAACCGAGTAGATTGGCTCACAACAAGGCAAGGAAAGGGGCTGGGGTTCTGGGTTCCTCATCTGGGGCCATCAACACCTTCCCCTTTATAGCTCGGTCAGGCAGTTGGCCTCTCCTGTGTACTCTTGACAGAGTTTGGTACATCTCTATAACATGGAAGATGCTCAGAGAACCCAAAGCTCAGAGCTCAGGATGCTTTGTGAGCAAGGGATAGGGGTCCCACTCACCCAGAAAAGAAAAGGAGGTGGAGAAGGCCCAAGGTGCTTGGACAGGCTGTTGTAATTCTGCATTGTGATAAACATGAATAACACAGCCTACCGGCTCACCTTGTTGACTCAGGTTAAGTCAATTCCACAAACGCTCTTTGGATACTTGACCTTGGGCTTATAATGCTCAAAAGTGGATGAGACATGTTCACTAATAACTGCAGGGCAGTGCTGGAGGCCTAAAGAAAGGGCCAAGGCAGCTGGTGGAGGGAGGGAAGCTGGGCACAGCAATTGCTCCTTCAGTGATTCAACAGTCATTGACAGACTGTCACCCCATTTGAGGAGTTGAGGATACAGACATGAAGGACAGAATTCTTGTCACGAGGGAATCACAGGACATAGGCATTTATCAAACAGTTTTAAAAGTTGACAATAAATGTATGTCCAGAGAATTCTGATGCCTAATCCCTATGAGGAAGGGAAGGCTTTTTGGTGGGGGTGACCTCTGAATTATGTGAAAAAAGGATGCAGTGTTGATGCATAAAGGATGAGTAGACATGAGTGCTTGATGTGCCTAGAGAGCTATAAGCAATGGGAGCTAGTCTGTATTTGTGTGCTGGAGATGGCAGCTGAGAGGGAGCAGGAGACAAGGCTGAGAACTGGTCTGAACAGTGAGTGTATTGGATGTCATTAGTGTTTTGAAGGCTCTTAGCAGTCAATGAAGGTGTGTCCAGATCTGGGTTCTATAAGCATCGGAGCATGGAGGCTGGGCTGAGAGAAGATTTGTCTCTGTAATGCAGGCAAGAAGCCAAGAGGGCTTCATGAGTCAGGGCTTGCACTGGCCTCAGATGTAGGGCTGTAGGGTTGGGTGATGACTTCAGGAGACTTTCATGGGTTGAGGCATTATGAGCTGCAGGCTGTGGCTCAGTTACGTTGCAATGTACCAGTCATGGTTTTTAATTATAGGCATCAGAAGCCAACCATGGCTGTGGCTGATTGAAGCACAGAGTTTAATGGAAAGGACGCTGGATGTCTGGAAATACAGGAGGAAGATAGACAGCTAAACTGGAGGCTAAGCAACATGGAGAAGCTCCCAGAATCACATGGTGGAAGGGGGCTGGAGAAATTTCTCTGCTTTGGCCACTGAACCTTGGGCATTACCATTGGCGTTGCTGCCACTTCTATGCCACAACTTGAACTTGCTGCAGAGAGGATAAGAAAGAGAAAGAGAGAATGTACCTGCTCCACTACTCCTATCTCTGGCTCTTGAGTCAAAATCCGGCATGACACATGGTTGGTGGGTCCTGGTGACAGCCTGTGCCCTGCCTGCAAAAGCCGCTGGGAAAGCCAGTTTCTGCCATTTTCTGCATCTACAGTGGGAAGCAGGTATTGAAGATGATGAAGACTCATAAAGTGGGAACTCCCCAAATGAAAAAGGAGTTCAGATATTGGATGCCTTAGTTGAGGATTTAGAAGCTGGGAGCAGTGTCAGGCTGCTGATGGTAAAATGTCCTCTCACAGGTATTGAGCAATTACTTTCTGTGCTGGGCACTCTAAATGCAGTATCTCATTTAGTCCTCCTGACAAATCTCCTGGGCAATTACTAATCTCACACCCATTTCACAAAGGAGACAACTGGATTGTAGACATGGCCATAGCACATGCCTACTATGTGGGGAAACTGAGATTCTAGCATGGGGGAGTCACCTTCTGAGACCGTGGGTCACACTTTCATGGATGAGGGCTATGTGAGGAATTCTAGGTCTAATGTCTTTAATTAGAGTACTGTGATCAGCTATCCCTATGCCTCCCCATTCAAATTATGCCACACTGTCAATAGGAACTCTGATCTTTTGAAAATCCCATCTCAAGGTTTTTCTGGAAATTGCCAAGAACAGCTGGTGTGGCTTATGAATCAGATCAGGTTATTGGAAGCCACTGTGCTGTCACCTTCCTCTGCCAATTCCAGACCTGCTGGGGGTCGGAGAAGGTGCTTCTGGCCATGCTGAGTAGCTCCAGTTATGGGTACTGGTGCATGGGTTCTCTCTTCCTACCACTCTTAGTGTACTGAAGATCTCCCCCAAACGTCTCCCAGACTGAGTAACCTGGGCTACACAGCCCTCCCACCTGCCACAATTGCCAGCAACACCGGAGATTGCCCAGGAGAGGCCTTCTAGAGCAGATGTCTGCAGCTGGCCAATAGATGCTCCTGGCCCTCAAGGGGCCTGCCTGTGCCCTAAGAGGGGAGAAGATTAACTCCCCTTGGCTATACTCTTGCAAGATGGGACCTGTATCAAGGCTACTTGGACCTCCAAGAGCCTCAGACTTCATGGCCCATCAAATTTAGATATTTTCTGTTCTAGAGCTTCCTCAGGCTGTCAGTAGAGCCATGTCAGTACTCTTCAGGCCCAGGGCCTGCAAGCAGCCAGTGGTGACATCCTCCCTCTTCCTCTCTGCCTTCTTTTTTTTGACAATTGGCTCAAATCATTCTCCCATCCTAATCTCACTTTCATAAATTAATTGTGGACTGACTGTCTGTAAAATAGGGATATTAATGATATCTCTCTGTCTTGATTTGTATCTTCCTGCAAGCAGACTTGAGACAAGGTTTGGATGCAAGTATCTTATTTGGGACGTGATCTAGGGAAATAAGAGTGAAGGAGCCAGAAGAAGGAGCAGAAAAGACCACAGACACCAACATGAGGATGTGTCACTGGATACTGCTACTGGTAGGGGGACCTCAATTGCTCTGGGGCCTCCAGGAAGCACACAGAAGCCACCACCATGGTCCTCCTGTAGAAAGGCAGGCAGGAGCATTTACTGAAAGCTCCCAGCCCCCTTGGTGGAGAGTTGTCTGGGGAGGGAGGGTGGAGGATGGTGATTACCTGCCTTGCCCTTCAGAGAGCTGAGCTGGCTTCCACAACTTCAGTGACTCCCTCAGGCAGGGAGTAGGAAGTCATGGGCACATGTCTAAGGAACATTGTCCAGGAAGAAGGAAGAGCTTTTCCATCACACTGGAGTGAAGTCAAGAGTGGGACAAAGGGGCATAATGCACCACTGAAAACACATGCTGTACTTTCTTATGAGGTTGTTGCTAGTACATGAGTTAATTCATGTGAAACGCCTAGAACAGTACCCACCCCCAGGAAGGCTAGATGGTGTGTATGTGCTGTTATTATTTGTGGGACTATTGCAAGGTGCCTGGTGCTTCTTTAGGCTCTGTGGATACACCCTCATGGAACTTACCTTCAGTTCATAAAATATGCCCTATTTATGTATCAATTGACATCATTCAAATCCTTTTGCCAAGAGATTCTCAGTCCCCTTGTAGATAGGTATGTTTGGGGGACAGTCAGGTGGCACGGCCCCACCTGCCTGCTCACCTTATCAGTGTCTCTGTCCCATCCTTCTTCTAGTTTGGAGATTGCCCTGACATGACTTGCTCTTCCGAATCCTGAACAAGAATTTGACAACTAACATTTGAATCCTAGATGTGAAACGATCAGATGTAAATTGTCCCTCTTCTGAATTATACCCTGTTGGGAAGAGAAAACAGCTTCAGACCAAAGTCACTTGGCTTTGTAAATAATTGATGGGTAAGAGATTGCAGCATGTGCAAAATTCACTTTCTGGATATGCCACTAAGAGTGGTTCAAGCAGAAGAAATTACTCTCCCAATCCCCTGGATGCCAGGCCTGCTGTCAGCTAATCGAATGACCTAATCCCTTTGCATGGGGGAGGGCCAGAGCACAGGAGTCCAGGCTGTGAATGTACCTTTTCACCAGAGCCTTCTGGAAGCAAGTCCAGTTTAGCCAGTGCTTATCCATCCAAGCTTGCTGACCTGCTCCCAGTGTACAGGCCAGTCCCAAATAAGGATGTCCAGTCCTCCTAGCCCTGCCTTTTCCCCTGACTAAGCTTTAACTATTCTGGCCTCATATCTGTCAGATGTGACACTTGATATGGTCCTTGAGGACATGCTTGGTCTTCTCCTTGCTGGATGCTTGCACTGACTCCTCAGGTTCCTGCGGTTTCTGGCTTCCCAGGAGAGCCTTTTGCCCTTAGCTCTTGGGAGGCAAGGGCCTGGGGCCTGCTCTGGCCCCATCCTGATGCTCACAAGTGGAAACCAGTAAGGTCTTACCCAGGGGGAAAGCCGTAATTCACTTTCTTTTTAAATGTTAGTAAATTGCTAAGAAAAATATGCCTTTATAGGTCTGTAATACCCTATCCACAATCTCAAAATCCAAAAGCTCTGAAAACCAAAAGTTGGTTGTTATCTAAATAGCAGCAAAATCAGACCGAACTGATTTCATTTGCCAGAAGTATCTACTGGCACGAAGCAGAGGCTATTTATAGCCTTTATTGATTTCATTTGGTGTGAATATGCATACATGCCACTGCAAAAATATTCATTGATTATAAGATGTCTGAAATATATTCTGCACTCTGAAACACACCTGGTCATGAGGGTTTTAGATGAAGGATTGGGGCCTATGTTAGGATTGTCCCAGGGAGGACTTAGAGAAGGGACCACGAGGGGCCATTACTCTCCAAAGTGTGAGGTTACAGGGAGCCAGGAGTAGCTGCAGCACTACCTCCTTCAGCATCATTACAGAGTCCTCAAGACCGTGAGGACGGTCATACTGACCTTCCTTCCAGGAAAAAGAAAAGGAAAATTTGCTCCCTATAATCCACACCCATTAATTTGGCATTACCCTCAATAGCTGACCCGCTTCAGATAGACTGGGGTGTTTTCTAGGTAGTATTTCTGAGTCTTATTCTTTCCCTGTTCCATTTTTACTTTCTTCCCTTTGCCTCACCTCTAAACTTTTCCCCCTCCTTGTGTTTTTGTTTCTTTAATTTATACAATGATAAGGCTCCTTAGGTAAGTGAAGGGAAGTCTGCAGCCTGAACTACAAATGAGAAGTCATCTCGTTCTGCTTCTAGTTCTCCCTCTACTGGGAGAGTGATTCTGAGGAAAAGGCAGGAAGGGAGCCCACACTTGGGGGAGGCCAACTGTGTGCTAGGCATTTCTGCATGGAGTGGGCAGAGGGGTGCTTGGAACACACTCCGGGTCTACCCCTAGATTTTTCTAGTGCCCTACTAGAAGACCCATGCCTGATCCAGAACACAGGACAGGAGTGTGGATTTAACTTGAGGGCTTTGTTTGTATGTTTCCCAGAAGCATGAGATGAGGGCTTTGGAGGTGGAGAACAGAGCGGGCAGTGATTGAAGCTTAATCCTTTGGGGAGACTCTGGGAGCACACTGCAGAGCCCTCCTTCTGAGGTGTGAGAGAGCTAGGGTATATGTACACCACCTCCTGAAGTCATGGGCTAAGGGATTCTGGGATGGGACACTAGTCCTCAGGCACTTCCTGTCTGCTTCCTGAGGGCAAAGATCTCAAGCACAGATGCTGGGGCTTGAAGTTGATTGTTGCTTGTGATAGTAAGGCCCCCCAATATGCTGGCAAGGCATTGACAGCATCTGCTACAGTTCTTTTCACTAAAAATTCAAAGGAATTTTGGTAATAATTTATCAGAAGAAGGAAAAGAACATCAACTCCCTCTCCCTAATCTAGTGGTTGTGTCCACAAGTGCCAGAAGAGCCTAGAGGAGCAGCAATATGTATGGCGGTGGGATTGTTGGGAGCTAGTGAGGGGCAGGAGCTGGGGGAAGAGCAGGGATGGCTGGTCATTCTGTTGGGCTGTGGCGATGGTGCTAGTGGCAGCTGTACCCCTGGGCATGAGAGCAGGTGTCCCTGAAGGCCAAGGGTTATCTTTCTTTTTAGCTTTCTCAGATGTCAGCAATTGATTCCTGAGTAATCAAGGATAAAATGGCAAGTACAGCCATGGACTCAGCTTGATTGCAAAACCCTGTGACCTCCTTTGGTCTCTTTGTGGGGCTGGAAGTACCACTTGTGTCCAGCTAGGTGGGTCCTGTTGAGTGAGTAGGTGTTGCTGAAGTTGCTGACTGGCTCAGAGCCCTTCTAAGGCAGGTATTGTCACCCTTCCTGCTGCTAAATATTATAGGCATCATGGGTCCTACAGTCTTTGTTGCAACTACTTAGCTCCCCTGTTCTAGCAAGAAATGGTCTCAGACCATATGTAAAGAATGCATATGGCTGTGTTCCAAGACAACTTTATTTATGGATTCTGAAATTTGAATTTTATATCATTTTCATTTGCTTCTTTCTCTCTTTTTTTAGAGCCAGGGTTTCCTTTGCTGGCCAAGCTAGAGTATGGTGGTGTGATCATGGGTCAGTATAACCCTGCAACCTGAACCCTTAGGCTCAAGGGATCCTCCTATCTCAATCCCCCAAGTAGCTGTGACTATAGGCCTGCCACTGTGCCCAGCTATTTAAAAAAATTTGTCTGTAGAAATGGCGTCTTGCCACACTGCTCAGGCTGACCTCAAACTCCTGGCCTCAAGTAGCCCTCCTGCCTTGGCTTCCCAAAGTGTTGGAATTACAGGGGGTGAGCCACCATTCCAGCCACAAACTTTTTTTTATGATTTTCCAGCCAATTAAAAGTATAACACCTATTTTTAGCTTATGACATACTAAAACCAAGCATTGGCTAAATGAGACCCATGGGCTGTATATGTGGATCCATATTCTAGGGCTTCTCTTTGACTTGGGCTCAAGTGTTAAGGGCAGGTTTCCTTGAGGGAAGCACACCTCCTTACAGTTCCAAGGAGATGGGAGGCTCATCCCCCGAAGGATGGGATCCCTGCAGGGAGATAGAACATCACGTATGTGGAAGGCTTGGAGCCCGATTTGCCAAGCTCTGCTCATTTGCTGCTCCTGACAGTGCCAGCCTGCATCACCAGTCCCCGGCTCAGCACTTAGAGGATTTATAGGGTTTCAGACAGTAACAAGGAAACTTTGGGGGAGATAAAGGTAAAATATTTGGTTGACACTGGGTAGAGTAAAAAGGTAGACGTTGGGCCATATTGACCTGGGTTCAGGTCCTAGTTCTGCTATTTATAGCCTAGTGATCTTGATTAAGGTACTTAATCTTCCTGGGCCCAGTTTCCTCATCTGCAAAGTGGAAGGTGATAATAACCTGCCTCTTAGGCTTACTTTGAGGATGAATATGTGAAAAAGTCTTGGATCAAGCTCAGCTTGGCAACTCATCTTAATTCATGGTTATTTTAAAAAATTATTTTTAATACCAACTTCACTACATTATAGTAAAAATGAAATAAATATTGAAGGGCTAAGAAAATGGTCTCTACTATTACTAATATGACAGAGAGAAAAGTTGGATGTTTCTCTGTTTTCCCCTTGGGATGGCAGCTCTCCAGGTAAGATGAGGACACAGAAAGTCACTGGCATATTTCTGATGGCAGGATATTTGCATCCCTTGCCTTTCTGAAGCTACTGAGTAGAAAATACCTTTGATAGGAATTGGGTCTGGGCTTTTTTGAAAGTTGACGAAAACGATTATGAGACTGACTACAGTTATCTTTTAACAGCTGTATGGAAGAGCTGGTCATTTTCATCACACAACTATGAATTCTTTTATCTCTTTCTCCCTTCTTCTGAGCTCCTGGGGCATACATAAGCAAGCCCTATCATTGATAACACATTCTTATTAACTATTATCTGGAAGATGGGCATCAGTAAAGGAGTTTTGCTCTGCATATCAGATGCACATTTCCTTTGGGAAATGCTGAATTAGTTCAGTCTCAAGGTTTAAGTTGCCTCATATATACATCAGAGTCCTGAGGTTATAGATTACCTAGATTTCCCCCAAATCCTTGCCTACTCCTCCAATAGTGAAATAGGATGTGAAGCAATTCTGGGCCCTTAGTGGGAAAAGGAAGCTGGCTTTCTGTTATATAAACATGAGCTTCTTATGGAGGGTAGATGGAGCAGGTGACCGGACCAGAGTGGAGAGGGGCAGTGCTTGTAAATAAGCCAAGTGAACAGGCTGGCTCTGTGAGCCCCTAAGATGCACACTTTAGTATTCATTACACCCCATGTGGTCAGTCTAAGTGGATCAAGGTAATCCCTACTTTCCTTGCCAGAGACTGGGTAAGTAAAGGACTTGCTGTCCACTCCTGACCCATGAGACATGAGTAAAAGCCTATGTGTGTGTGTGTGAGAAAGAGAGAGTTGCAGGTGGTGAGGGAGGCACATTGGAGGAAGGTTTATGCTCTCTGAAGAAGGAGACTTAGAAAGATAGTGGATTTTCTTGCTGCGTACTTTGTGCTGAGTACCTCGTCCTGATACGTCTTCCTGCCATCACCCCTAGGAGATGCCAGCAACAAAGGTGATTGAATGGCAAGAGGGAAGTTTCCTGGGTCCAAAAGGCAGCATCGCCTGGCAAGTGATCTGTACCCAGCTTTGTTTCTGTTCAACTTGCTCATTGTTGAAGACAGTTTTAGTTGAAACTCTGTTCCTCGAAGCCAAAAACATCCAACTAATCTAGTAGGGCCACATCCTTGACAGAGGAGCATCCACTAAGGAGAGAAAGAAGGCAAAGTGTATAATGGGCAATGAGGGGCTGGGTACTTTTGGTGGTTAGTGAAGCATACCTTATACTCTACCTGGACCAGCTTCAAGAACTTGTATTAATTAATTGACTTATCGATGAGCTTTTATTGGATGCCTCCCACAGGGACAGCATGAGAACAGGTCTTCCCAGGAATAAAAGAGCCATATAAAGCATGGCTCTTGTTTTAGGTCTTCAAGCATCACAAAATTTAGTTGGTGGAGGTAAGACTGGAAGTAAAATAAAATAAAATAAATGGTTTAGAGAAGGGTGTGATCCACCTGTGCAGGATTTGATAAAAGCCTCACGGTGATGGGGAAAGGTGAACTGGGCCTTAATCAGCAGAAAAGACAAAGTTGAGGACATTGTTAGGTTAAGCAACATGTTCCAGATTACACTGCTAGAAAGTGGCAGAACTGGGGTTCAAGTCCTGGATGTTGGACTCCTTCCAACACTGTGCATGTAACGACTACACTCCCAATATAGATACCTAAGCCTGGAATGCTGACTTATTAATTTATGATGAGAAATAGAACTGGCCAACATTATAAATCCAAAATTTGTGAAACTAAGTTATATTTAGAAGGTCCCCCAGGGAAGCCTGAAGCAGATTAACAGACAGGACACCCCTGACACTAGGATGGGGGCATGTTTTCAAGGGCTCATCTTCCTCTCCCTGGCTAGGTACCAGGTAAGAGAATGGCCAAGTTTGAGTCTTGGGGCTCTCATTTAAATGCTCCAGGCTATTTCTAACGTCCTTCTCCAGTCTTGGTATAACTCAGCTGGTCAGGCCTCTAGGCATTAATTATCTTCACATTTAATTCAGTTGCATACTAGTAAATGTTTAACAAATGGCTTTAATTTAGGGGGACAAAAAAAGCCCTGATTTGTCACATCAGTGAATACTCCCTCCAAGACTTATTCCAGGCTACCAGTGGGAAGCTGTGCTCCACGGCTCTTGGAGCTGGTACAGGGAGCTCCAGCACACCAGTGTGGTCACATTGAGTCCCTTTTCTCAGAGACTATCCCCAAATGCCCTGGTGGGAATTGTGGGGTTCCCAGACTTCTCAGTAGAACATTTGCCAAATCAGTCACAGCCATTGTGTGTGAATTTTTCAGTTTAATTCTCGGGAAATGGCCTTATTTCCAAATTCTTGGAAAATATTTTCACCCCCATATTTCACCAACTAACACAGTAAGGTGACCAAAGAGGCAGAAGATACATTTCCTTTTCATATTGCCTAAAGTCCAGAGTTTTGTGGTGGTGGTGAGGGGAACCACCAAATAAACAAACTGTAAAGAGTAAGGTTAGAAGTCTGTGCTGGACTGAGCAATACCACAAATGAGTATGGAAGAATCTTCTGCAACACTGCCACCTTTACCCCGTACCTCAATTTGCTGTTTTGCCCAACATAAAATGGCAGGAAAACAAATCTGTATTGCTTGGTAACAACCCAGGATACAGGGAAGACCAGTGAATACAGTTCTGAATTAAGGTAACAACAATCTACCAAAAAAATCCATCTTGGGATTTTGTTATGTGGGCTAATCTTATGTTTTCAATTACTATATGTCATTTTCTGTAAACCCTCTGTTGCTATTCTTTGCTCATTTTTGTGTTTGTTTTGCTAATTAGTAGTCTTTCCCTTCTGTCTTTCAATAAATC
>CAUYON010088445.1:0-11533 GCA_963573935.1 Arctocebus calabarensis
CAACCTCCAATTCCTGGGCTCAAGCGAGTCTCCCGCCTCTGTCTCCCAAGTAGCTGGGACTACAGGCGCCTGCCACAACGCCCGGCTATTTTTGTTTGGGGTGCAGCCATCATTGTTGATTGGCAGGCCCAGCCTGGATTCGAACCTGCCAGCTCAGGTTTACATGGCTGGCGCCTTAGCCCGCTGAGCCACAGGCACTGAGCCTCTCCTTTATCTCTTAATAATATCATGATACCTACTTGTCCTATATACCTTCAAGGTTTCTTATGAGAATTGAAACAATTATTAGTAAAAAAAGCTTTATAACTATATAGAATTCTTGGTAATTGGTGAAAAGAAATGCTCTCTATATAAAAAAAAAAGGAAGTCAAGGTGGTAGATCCTAGATGTATCCACACCCAGATTCCTGTGCATGACTTTACCTCTCCTGGAGAATTGCTGCTGAGCTGTGTTTAAATTGTTGTCATTGGAAATGTCTCCCACTGTGGCCTTGGCATCTGCTCCAGTAGACATTTTGGTTTTGTCCTCCCAGGGACTGGTATTCACCTACTTAAATAAAAGAACGAAAAGCAAATACAGAGAAAATCTTACATGACACTGACATGATTCTTCTAAGAATTAAAGAGAAATGGGGCAGCGCCTATGGCTCAAAGGAGTAGGGTGTCAGCCCCATATGCCAGAGGTGGCCCCAGCCAAAAACTGCGCAAAAGAAAAAAAAAAAAAGAATTAAAGAGAAAATGTTGCTAGTGGGAAAAGTGATAGATTGGGGATCAGGAAACCTAATTTGTCATCCTGATTCTATCACTAACCAATTGCCTGGCCTTGGACAGTTTACAATTACCAGAGAAGGGGTCCTAGTATTTCCTTCTCTAAAATGAAGCACCTGGCCTGATTGCCTTCATAAAGTGTAAGAATTTTCTAGTTCTGCATTCCCATGTCTCTAAACTGATGTTAGTATCAACTGAACATTGAAACTTGACCATCTTATTGGAATTTCATCTGGAAGATTTTAGTGGATTGAATTACCTGAAAAACTGTCTATTACAAACACCTATATATTAGATAAAATATAGCAAATATCCTTTTAAATACATAGCTCCAAAGACAGTAAGAGATATCCTCTTTGGATGTAATGAAAAGTTAGAGGTATGCACTAACTCTTCAGTGATCAAGAGCTTAGGGTAGAGCAGAGGCATCAATTTTAGTGATGTGGGAGGCTTGAGGTCTACAATGCTGGGAGGGTGAAGGATAAAGCCTTAGGCCAGGGGTCCTCAAACTTTTGAAACAGGGAGCCAGTTCACTGTCCCTCAGACCATTTGAAGGCTGGACTATAGTTTAAAACAAACAAACAAACAAACAAACAAACCATGAACAAATTCCTATGCACACTGCACATATCTTATTTTGAAGTAAAAAAACAAAAAGGGGGTAGTGCCTGTGCCTCAAAGGAGTAGGGCGCTGGCTCCATTTACCAGAGGTGGTGGATTCAAACCCAGCCCCAGCCAAATACTGCAAAAAAAAAAATAAAAAAAGGGAACAAATACAATATTTAAAATGAAAAAAAAAAAAGGCACCCCCTATCTGCAAAAAAAAAAAAAAAAAAAAGAAAAATAAAAATACCACCAAAATTAAGGGAAAAAAAAAGACCCCATGAACCTCAAAAAAAAGGCCCTACTAATTGCAAAATAATAAAAAAAAATAGACCTCCTAACTTCAGAAAAAAAGAAAAATCGAGTGGTGCCTTTGGCTCAAAGGAGTAGGGCCCCAGCCCCATATACTGGAGGTGGAGGATTCAAACCCGGCTCCAGCCAAAAACTGCAAAAAAAACAAAAAAAAAAGTCCTAACTTATTCTTACCTCGGTCCTCAGGCAGCAGCAGGCTCTGCACAGGTAAGCTCGTGACTCCTCCCACCAAGAGTCTCAGTCTCACCTGAGACTGACAGGAGGAGTAGAGAGACGGAGAGAAGGAGAAGACTCGGAGAGTGCAGCACACATTCCACACATGTGCACTGCAGCCCAGACAAGTCGGCCACTATGTAGGACAGGCACCTGCGGCAAAAATACCCAGTGGGCCAGATAAATGTCCTCAGTAGGCCACATGTGGCCCATGCGCCATAGTTTGAGGACCCCTGCCTTAAGCCCCTGCCAGGAAGGAGATTATAAAGAACATCCTATTATGAAGCCAAAAACCTTGAAGGAGTTCAAAATTTAGTTAAAAGGGGCTCTGCCTATTGCAACACTAAGGCAGTGACAGTGCTCTGCATTGTCCTGAGTTCTTGTTCGAAAATAAAAAGCCTCTGAAAATTCTGAAAATTTATAACTATGTTATAGAGAGTTGAAGATTCGGATTTACACTCTTCATTGTCTGAGAACACATCCCAACTGGAAAACTGATTGAAGAGCTGGATCCAGGCTGATTTCCTCAACACAGATCACATAGAATTACTACAGATGAAGTAGTACTAAATATAAACTCAAAATTCAAGTTGTAAACATTCAAAGAAGTGATGCATCCAAAGCAAATTCTCAGATTCAACAGTAAGGAACTCCCAAAATTAGAATAAATTGATAAAGATAATATGTAAGCATGCTTAAAATAATTGAAGAAATATAATATGGCATCTAAAACATAAGTTACCAAAAGAACAAGCTTAAAGAAAGGGACTACTTTAGCTGGGCGTTATGGTGGGCTCCTGTAGTCCTTGGGAGGCTGAGGCAAGAGAATCGCCTAAGCCCCTAACTCCAGAATTGGAGGTTGCTGTGAGCTATGATGTGACAGCACTCTACCAAGGGTGATAAAGTGAGACTGTCTCTAAAAAAAAAGAAAAGAAAGGGACTACTTGAAATATATATAAAAAAAATTGAAGCATTTAATTTCAAAACTAAGTGACTAGACATAGCTAATGAAAGAATTAATGAAATAGAAGGGAGAACTATGTCAATTATTCAGAATAAAAAGCTCAGTAGACAATGAGGGATGATAGCAAAGGGATTTAAAAAGTTCAATGTATATTAAATAAAAGGAGAAAATAAAGAGAATTGAGGAAAGACAATACTTTAAGAAATAATAAATAAGAATTTTTCAGAAGAGGTAAAACACAAGCTTTTTCAGATTCAGGAATCACAATGGTTCTCAACCTGGAGAAACAAAATTAAATCTGCACCTAGACATATAAGGAGACTACAGGATACAAAAAGCACAGAACTTATTTGTAATAATAGATACCATAAAAGATCACTAAAAGAAAGGGAGAAATTATTTACGCATGATATCATATAAGGAATGGCATTTTTTAACTTTGTCAAGATTATTTTTAAAAGACAGAAAATACAGATGAAGAACAAAAATGTGAAAAAGTGCTCTGCCTCACTATCAAGGACTTAGAAATTAAAATACCAAGATCTCATCTTACCTATTAGCTTTCATAAATATTTTAAAAGATTGTTATTACCAAATTTAGGCAAAAATATGGAAAAATAAGCTATGGTTTATGATGAAGGAATGAACAATATACCATTTCAAAATATGCCAGATTGGCTCAGTGCCTGTGGCTCAACAGGCTAAGGCGCCAGCCACATATACCTGAGCTGGCGGGTTCAAATCCTGCCTGGGCCCGCCAAACAACAATGAAGGCTGCAACCAAAAAATGGCTGGGCGTTGTGGTGGGCGCCTGTAGTCCCAGCTACTTGGGAGGCAAAGGCAGGAGACTCGCTTGAGCCTGGGAATTGGAGGTTGCTGTGAGCCGTGATGCCATGACACTCTACCCAGGGCGACAGCTTGAGGCTCTATCTCAAAACAAAACAAAACAAAACAAAAAAAAACCAAACAACAACAAAAAAACCAAAATATGCCAGATTGGCATATTGATTATTTCAAGTTGAAAACATTGAAAAAATTTTATTTTCAGAAAGGGCAGGCTGCATGCAGCATCTGATTAAAGATTCCTTTGGGAGGAGTATATTCTCCATGCCAGGGCAAGAAAATAGCCTTTATCATTATAGGCTTGAATCTGGAGACATAAAAAGACATGAATAAATATACTTTTTTTAAGAGTCAAAGTATCACTCTATCGCTCAGACTGAGAGGGCAGTGGCCCTATCACTGTAACTTTGAACTCCTATGGTCAAGTGATCCTCCTGCCTCAGCCTCCCCAATAGCTAGGACTACGGGCACATTCATGCTTCCACCTCAGATTCCCAAAGTGCTAAAAGCACAGGCATGAGCCACCATGCCCAGCCTGAATATACACACTTTATCTTTCACCTGTTTTATAGCCCCATATATCTCCTAATGACTCCCCTAGAAAATGTACTGTCCCTACCCACATTTTCTTTGTCCTGTCATTTCTTTTCAAATTTATCATTCTTTGACTGCGAAGTTCAAGAACGTCTTGCTTTAGCCACTTCTCCAGAGTTCACTGTCTTGTGAAGAAACTCCTGTACAGGTAAAACTAATAAAATGTATATGCTTTTTCTCTTGCTAATCTGCCTGATGTCAATTTGGTTTCTAGCTCCAGCTGGAGAGCCTACTAAGGACTAACGGGGGTTGGAGGTGATCCCTGGCTTCCCTATCGCAAGAGACAATTATTCCTCATTGGTATTCCTGCTTCTTGGTGTATAGCAAAGATGAATAGACAAAGCCACACAGAAGACTGTGTCCCACGATACTGCTCATAGCAACATTTGTAAAAGTAAAAAAAAAAGGAGCTAACTAATGATCATTACTATTTGTATAAAGTGCATGTATTTTCTGGAATACTATACAGCCATCAAAGGAATTGTATTTGTATATAAAAACATATAAATATTTTAAAAATATATTAGTTGAGAAAAGCAAAAAAAAAAAAATTATTCATCACGATTGAGTAGGTTTCATCCCAGGGATGCAAGGCTGGTTTAACATATGCAAGTCTATAAACGTAACTCACCATATCAACAGAAGCAAAAACAAAGATCCTTTCACTAGATGTAGAAAAGCATTCAATAAAATTCACCATCACTTTTTAATTAGAACTCTGAAGAAAATAGGCATAGGTGGCATATTTCTTTTCTTCTTTTTTTTTTTTGTTATGAACTAATGCCACATTTTAATGCCATTTTAAGTGAAGTCCATCTGATACAGACATTTGATAATAGAAAGTCTTAAAAGAAGGAAACAGTACCACAAAATAAGTTCCAAATAAAAATCACTTCAAACTTTGAAAAATAATCACATACATTTGAATTTTTCAATTCTAAATTGATATATATAATAAAGCACAAAGCATCAACCCCATTGTCTAATGGTCTTGATCTTTGTTTAGTGACACATATTCTGGACATAGGAAAAATTACTTGAATTTTGCATTGATATTCATGAGAGTGGGAGGAGTGTGCCCAAAAGCATTTTCAAATTGGGCCCCATGATGTATTTTATTTTGGTTTGCCATTGAATCTATTTCTTTTCCTTGGAGGTTTTAGATCAGTTTCTGATTTCATGTTGGAGTGTTCAGGACAGCATTCGCTTCTCTTTGCGTTCCTTTTGTTGAAGTATTTACAAAAGCACTGAAGCTCAGAGAAATACTCAGTGGAAAATGCCAGAGAATATTATTGGATAGTTTCAAATAACTTAACATTCGGATCTCTCAGCCTGCGTGACATAGTCATGTGCAAACTCCTGATTTAAGGACTTATTTATCTTCCAAACTTGCTATTTCTTTCTTTCTTTTTTTTTTACAGTACAAGCAAGACACTCAAGATAGGTATAATAGTACTACTCACACAAAAACTTTTCACCTCAAAAAAAATCACAAGACAAAAGAAAAAGCAATTTCACTGTTATAAGATAAGATATTTCATATAAAGTATTAACTCTGCCCCCCCAAAGCCCAACCTCCCAACAAACAAAAACTATCTGGGAATACTGCTATGTTAACATATTAACCACAGTATAATCATTCATAGGAAAACAGTAATTAAGCAATGAATTGAATTAAATAACAAAGTTCAAACTGTCATAAACTCATAGACCACAATGATTTTACAAAACAAGCAATTCCAGGAATCTTATAAACAATAAAAGAAATATTTCAATATCATTCTACTTGATCTGCATACATATGATATTGAAATTGGAGAAAATATATTGTTATAAAGGGAAATTACAAACATATTTCACTTATAGATGAAGATGCACTATCCTAAACAACATATTGACAAGTTGAATTACAAAATTAATATTTAAGTAATATACTTTAGTCAGAATTGAATCCAATTTATATGAAAGTTAGACACTATTTTCTTGTTTGGTTTTCTTTCCCTCGCCCCCTCCCTCCTTCTCTGTCTGCTCTCTCCTTCCCCCATGCCCCACTCTGTCATTCATTGTCATTAATTGTCCTCAAATCAAAGTTGAATACATAGGATTCATGCTTCTCCATTCCTGTGTGTTTCACTAAGAATAATATGTTCCAGATGATGGTGGAAAGGAACATATCCCACACCTCCTAATGTGGTGGGATTACAGGTGTGAGTCACTGTGCTTGGACTACTTTGAAAAACTTAAAAAACATTCGACTAACTGAGCACAATGTGAGGGCCAGAATTAGGAAAGGAAAAGATGTTTCCTTCTCAGTGTGGTTGCTAGCACGGGGAGCACATTTTGAGGAATATACTGATGTCCCTTACTGTGGGAGCGGGATAGCATTGAAGTTTCTTGGCATATGAATAACTCCAAGCTCTAGTTTTTAATTCCAGGGTAAGCTTATCTCTATTTGTACTACTTATTTTTTTGAAAATTAATTTGATGGTATGGGAGGTGATAGGATTGAGGAGTCATAACTGTACCTATGGTCACACTGTACCTAGTCCAGAAGCCCTCTGTCTTTTAATGCCACTAGATCTTAAACATATCCTACTGTGCAAATAGCTCGTCTCATACGGTTTTATATTAACCACAGTTCCTTGCAGCTGTAGTAGGCACTGGGTAATTATTTGTTGCTTTAATGTTGGACTGTATTTACTTTTGAGCTTTTATGAAGGTAATAAACAGATAATAATTAACCCACAGAGATCCTTAAAAGGGCAACACATCATTGGCCTAACGTCTTTTACCATGAGAGTATTTATCAATTGTTTATTTAATATTTATTTAATGCAATTCCTTTTAACACGCAACAATATGACATGAAATATTGAAGCAGCTTGTTTTTCCCTTCCCAGTATATATATCATCTGATGAAAAACACTCATATTACCTTTGGTTACAAGCAGCTTCGACTTGCATATACCAACTTTTTGGGGCTATAACCAGTGTGTGGAAATTTAGCACCTCTGGGAGAGCTATACCATGTAGGATAAAACTAATTTGCATATCAAAGAAACATTCAAATGGCACACCTCTTAGAGGTGGGACATAATTATAGGAGGGACTCTACCTAAAAAATACAAACATTGTAACCTAATTCTTTGTACCCTCAAATTAACCCCAAACAATAAAAAAACCAAAGAAATATTCAACATATATCTTTATAATAATATGATTTGATCTAAAAACATTCGCCAGTTATTCCTAGCAGTTATTTTTAAACTTATCATGAGCATTGACTATTTTGGCACTAATTTATTAACGAAGCCAAAATAATAGCATAAAAAGGCATCAACTGTCTTGGCCTTAAAAGTCAATTATCATATGTTTATTTGATTATTAAAAGTCTAGTGTTGGATTAGATGGTGTGAGAGCACAGACCTGTCTATACTCTGAAAAAGTCTGTAATTTAGCCTTACGCCTTCTGAGTGGGGTCACTACCCATTGGGGGTTGTGGAATCAGGTTAGCGGGAATCAGAATAGAAAATGTCAGAGTACATTTAAGGTAATAGCTTGTATCATTTGTCTATTGCTCTATCTGTCTAATATTCTGTATATGTATGTACATACGTATTGTTTTGTGACAATGTAAACTATTTTTCTTACTCAGCTGGCTGTCAAGCAAGTTTAAAAACATTGACCACTGAGTGGAAAAACAACAGAGATACGCCAGGGATAGTCAGTCACTCCGAATCATGTCTTAACTTGTTAGGGCGACTGTACCAAAGTACTATAAACATAGTGACTGAAACAGCAGAAATTTGTTTTCTCACGGTTCTGGAGGCCGGGTGGACTGGTTCCTTCTGAAGGCTGTGTGTGTGTGGGATCTTTCTCATGCCTCCTGGCAGGGCCTCTGGTAGTTGCTGATGATCTGTCATGTTCTTTGGCTTGTGGACACATCACCTCCTTCTCTGACTTTATCCTCACACAACATGCTCTCTCTGTGTCTCTGTCTGTCTGTGTCCAAATTCCCCTTTTTATAAGGACGCCAGTCATATTGGGTTAGGGCCTGCTATAAGGACATCCACGTTAACTTGACTACCTTCAAGAAGATCCTATTTTCAAATAAGGTTACATTCTGAGGTGTTGAATGTTAGGGCTTCAACATATCTTTTTTAGGGGGATATAATTTAATTCATAGCAATTACATGCCCACCATTTAAAAATACGTATGGGCTAGTCTTTGTACTAAGTGCCTTATTAGTGTTTATAACCACTCTGAAGAGTCTATTTGTAATGTCCATTTTATAGAATAATAAAGGCTCATAAAGTTTCACTGTTACAATTTGGGTCTGTTTTACTTCAGAGCCTGTGTTTTTTCCACTCTGCGTGCTGATACCTGGGAGCCTAAAGCTGGCAGGGGTCTCGGAGGTCATCTGGTATGATCCCCTCTTTTCATACATAGTGGTCCAAAAGATAAAAAATCAGCTGTGATTTCTACATTCCAGGGAACCAACAAAATTTATCTTTGGAGAATGGCTATCATTTAACTCTGGGTAACTCTGAAATGGTCCACACATATTCCTTTTTTCCAGCCATCTCCTAGACAACAGGAAAACTTGAGGGCACTAGGGTGATCTGCAGAAGAAGAAATGGAAGCCCTGAGATGCTAAGTCTGTTTCCTGTGGTCCCCCAGCTCATGGAAGACAACATCTATATGATATATGAGAACTCCAGGAGCAATAGTAATGTGCGTGTGAGTGTGTGCGTGTGTGTTTGTGAGAGATGGAGAGAGAATAAATCCAGGGTACCCATTTATAAGCTTCAGCTAAAAGACAAGTTAGCCCACTGAACTAAGATGTGTTTGTCTCCTTTCCAAAGGTAAACATGAAATGTATTTTCATTGTTAAACTCGTACATGTATTACTGTATAAATCTCATTATTCCTTGATTACTGTGAAGAGCATACTCCCTTGGTAGATTCTTTGTATAAAGTATAACTGGAATTTAAGTAATTTTGTCAGAGTATAAACAAATAAAAATTATTTTGATCATGAATGCTTATTTTTCATTACCAATTAACAAAGGAAATGAATGAGTTGTGATCTGATAGCAAACAAATGTGATTGCCGGAAGGGGCTGTGTCTTAAAACCACACTTAGCTTTGCTATTTTTTTCAGCAGTTTGAATTTGGCAAAATTACTTAACCTCCACGAATTCTTTTTATGACCTAAAAATGTTAGATTATCATAATATAATCTACTTCAGAGAATCATTGATTAGATTAAATGCTGCACCATACATGAAAGTTACTAACATGTACTCAGAAACTTGGCACATTTTTACTTAATGCATACATTTCTTTATCAATTTGGTTTTGATTAAGACTTGATTTTCTAATCTTCAGTGACTGCCACTCACCCATTTATTTAGCACATATTTACTGGGCAGCTGCTTTCCTGGGTATTCATCAGGGATGGAGTCGAGAAAGTTCTCTGCTCTCTCTCTCTCTTTTTTTTTTTTTACAGTAGCCTTTTTTTTTTTTTGCAGTTTTGGCCAGGGCCGGGTTCAAACCCGCCACCCCCGGTATATGGGGCCAGTGCCCTACTCCTTGAACTGCAGGCACTGCCCTACAGTAGCCTTTTAATATTTATACCTTTTATGCTCTGAATTCATAGGGAAAAGTTTCCAGCAGTTCAGGGGCTTTTCCATTGAGTGTGACCAAGCTTGCTATGCCTATGATGCCATGTATTTATGGGGAATAAGTTCCAGCACTTTATGCTTCTGTTCAACCGGTTCTCTTGGTTTTCTTGTGTGCTGTGCTGCATGCCTGTTATGCCATAAATTCATGGGGAGTAGGTTCCAGCAGCTCAGGCTCCTTTCCATGGGTTCTCACAGAGTCTGCTTCTCTGGGTGGGGCAGGATGGTACTTTAGCTGAACCCAGGTACCTTTCTCTTTGATCATTTTCCTTTGTGCATTTTAGGAAGCTGTCTCAGCTTAATATGCTCAATATGAACATTAATCCTGTTGGCAAGAATCTTGCCCTTGCTTGTTTACAACATTGCCAACAGCATGCTGGGTAACACTGTAGACACTTCCAGTTTTGCTGTGGTAACATTTGTGTGGCCTTTTTGAACAGTACCCATTTCCTTGATGTGTACAGTATCACATTTCTTGTAGATTCTCATGCATGTGGCCAAGGGAACTTTCTAAAAGGCCCAGAGGACATGCAGTGGGGGCCGCTCCTCTTTCCCTTGTGTTCTCCATTTGTGAGTCACTGGAAGATGGTGTCTCTGGCCGAAAGGTCTCTGCTCTGTTCAGACATACATTCATAAGGGTGTACATGTGTTTGTGACAGATAATATACACCTGGATAAACAAAAACTATTAGATAGTGATAAAGTATCTGTAATAAATTAAGAAAAGGGAATAGGATAAAATTTGCCAGTGTCTTCATCGGTTTGGGTGGTCAGGACAGCATCTGTGAGAAGACTCTTAAACTCAGATCTGAACATCAACAAAAGCTGCTAATGTGTGGATCTGGATACGAGCAATCTTGGCTGGGGACAAGTTCACACAAAAGTGTGGAGGTAGAAATAATGTGACATGGTTAGTGTGAGGAGCAAGAATTGGTAGTTACTGGTGAGAGGTGTGGGTCCAGTTTCAGCCTCTTACAGGTTGCTAGCCAGTTCACCCAGTACCATTTGTTACATAGAGAGTCTTTTCCCCACTGAATGTTTTTATTTGTCTTGTCAAAGATCAAGTAATGGTAAGTAGCTGGATTCATCTCTTGGTTCTCTATTCTGTTCTAAACATCTACCTCTCTGATTTTGTGCCAGTACCATGCTGTTTTGATCACTATCGATTTATAGTAGAGTCTCAAGTCTGTTAGCATGATTCCTCCTGTTTTGTTTTTATTTCTAAGTAATGTCTTGGCTATTCGAGGTTTCTTCCAATTCCATATAAACCAAAGTATTATTTTTTTGAGATTCTTTAAAATATGACAACAGAACTTTAATAGGAATTGCATTAAAATTATATATTGCTTTGGGTAGTCTAGACATTTTAACAATATTGATTCTTACCAACCATAAGCATGGTATGTTTTTTCATTTGTTAACATTTTCAGCTATTTCTTTTCTTAAAGTTTCATAGTTCTCTTTATAGAGATCTTTCACATCCTTTGTTAGGTAAACTCCCAAATATTTCATCTTTTTTGGCACTACTGTGAAAGGAATAGAGTTCTTGACT
>CAUYON010088450.1:0-11189 GCA_963573935.1 Arctocebus calabarensis
TGCCCCTGTCCCCATATTCTTGTGCTATAATTGGGTTATAGCCTTCATATGAAAACTATAAATTAGCTTCATAGTAGAGCTGAGTACATTGGATACTTTTTCTTCCATTCTTGAGATACTTTGCTAAGAAGAATATGTTCCAGCTCCATCCCTGTAATTTCCTCAAGAAATTAAGCTGACAATTTTTCTTTTTAATTTTCCTCCAGTATGGGCTGTAATTTGGCTATAATTGGCTATTGCTCTTTTGGTTAGGTGCCTGATGTTTGGCATTCCTTTATGGAGACATTTATATCAAAAGCCAAAGCCTTAATACCTTTGCAGGGTATATGCTCCTGAGCTGAAAAAGAAGAATTAAACCCAGAAATTTCTGATTCTGGGTTAGATGGAGTAGGCATACTCTACCCTGTCTCTCCCACTAAATGCAGGTATAAAACCTGAACAGAGCAGTGATATGAATATGGAAAAGTAAATGGTTGCAAGAGGATAAGAAAAGAACTCAGAATTCAAAGTGTCACACAACTAGTAGTTGAAGGAAATCACATTTATGTTTCTCTTGTCCTGTACTTAAAGGAATGAAAGAACACTCAAATATATTTAGAAGAAATTTTATCAGATGAAGGGGCACTTTTCTTGATCATCGTCAATTAACTAGAAAAGTAATCACAACCTATGTCAGCTCTTATTTTTACTGAGGTTTAAAAACAACTAAGAAGTTATATTCTATTGGAAAGAGAAGGAAAGAGAATGTGTGTGTTAGTTTCTGCCGTGTTTAGTTTATCTGAGTGCCCTTGAGTCTGTTACAACCTACTGGGAAGATTAGATGCCTACATTGGTAGATTCAATGGAACGTGGACCCAGGAGGCTTGAGGAATGCCCAGGGGCTTTGGAAACCCAGAGTTCAGCTGACAGTTAGGGAGACAAGCCTGATAACCCCAGGGTGAGTGCTGAGCTCAGACTTACACACAGTACTGTCAGACCCAGAGAACATTAGCAGACCGACTGCTGTCCTGGAAGTAGTATGGTGGAATATCATTCCTTATGCCAGGAGATTCTTTTGTATTTCACTTCAACGTGCATGTTAAAACTGTTCTTTTCTGTATATATGAAGCTGACACACATATATTTTTTAAACAGGTAATTTCATGCTCTCACAATGGGGCATAAAGTGGTCGTGTTTGACATTTCTGTCATCAGAGCCTTGTGGGAAACCCGTGTCAAGAAGCACAAAGTCCGGCAGAAGAAGGAGGAAGAAAGACTGGAGAAGAGTGCACTGGAAAAGTAGGTCTTTTCAGAATCTAGTCTTTAGCTTGTTTGGGATTTGGGCAGGCAACAACAGTTGAGCTGTGGAGGAGGATGCTTTTCTTCTGGGATTTCCCACTGTCGGTGAGAGTTTCCTCGTTAGACTTCAGAACCTCACACTGTTGCCCAAGAGGGACTGGATTCCTGTAACAGTACACCCATAGTTATAATGACTTGCATATAATCCAGGCACTGTGCTGGGCACAGGGAGGACAGAGTTGACACAATAACTCCTACATGCTGGAGAAAACTGCTGTGCTGGCTTTCACGGAGCTAGCTCGCTGGGCTGCCTGCTGCATGCCACACCGTGTAAGCCATCTGAGGGCAGCTCTGTCATGTATTCTGGCCCTCCCCCACTGAGCAGAATTACAGATAACATTCCTTATATTGGTGTCATTTATATCTGGGTTAAAAATGATGTAATTTGACTAACATGTTAACTTGTGGAATAGGAGTAAAAGAGTGCTTTGAAGAAAACTACATTTGTCATAAACACATTTGTAATAGCCATACAATTGGATTAGCTCTATATGTGCTTGATAAAAGTACAAGTTAGAAAAGGTGTGTGTTCAGGCGGCTTTGCATATGTCTACGATCTTTATTTCCTCTACAAAATCCCAAACTGGACCTCCTGGATGATGCGTTATGGGTATGGTTTTTACCAGAGGGGCACAGTGCCATTCTGATCGGCAGACTCTTTCTCAAAGGAGGTCCCTGGCCCTATGTCAAGTTGGCAGATGGTGGTGTATTTCTGTGTTTTAAGTTAAAAAACAAAATATGTAAGGCATGAGCGTGTCTATGGTCTTGGTTCTCCACTTGCAGGAGATTTTTGGATTGAGCGACTGCCTTTTCTCATCATGCTTGATAGTGAAGCTGCTGCTGCTTGTATCACAGTGTTTCTGGGTATTTACCATCATCCTTAATTTACAGATGAGAAAGTTAAGAACCTCAGTAACGTTCCCCAGTTCCCCACACTGGTAAATGGAGGATTTGGCCAAGGTCTTTCCTCTATCAGGGGTGTCCAGCCTGTGGCCTGTGGGATACACGCAGATTATTTGAGGACTGTTTTGCTTCTCTGTGGTGTTGGATATCATGATATCGCAAAAAT
Source organism: Arctocebus calabarensis (assembly GCA_963573935.1). Classification (NCBI taxonomy): domain Eukaryota; kingdom Metazoa; phylum Chordata; class Mammalia; order Primates; family Lorisidae; genus Arctocebus; species Arctocebus calabarensis. The sequence continues at coordinate 2,408 of CAUYON010088450.1, forward strand.
GAAAAGTATGCATGGGCCTGTTTTTAACAACTCATTAGCTTCCATTAGTGTTTGTGTATTTACTCAGTAGCCCAACACAACTCTTACTCTTCTAATGGGTGGCAGAAAAGCCGAAAGGTTGGGTGCCCCTGCCTGTACTCACAGGTAATTGAAACATCTTTTCATTTGGCACTAATCCAAGATAATCCAATATGATGTGAATCTTGAGTTTAGGAATTGGAACTGTCAAACTGTCCTTTGGCAGCGGATCTAGGGGACTGACACTCACACAAATCACACAGGTCTCAGGGCCCCTGCGAGCCCAAAGTGGCCCTCAGCCTGGCTTCAGCTTCTCCCCACTCCTCGCTCTGGGGTCACTCTGGAATAGAGCAGGCTTGCTGCGTGGAGACCCAATCCCTGGGGTGGGGGAAGCTTAAGGAAGTGTTTGTAGCCGATGTAACCGCCTGAGGTTCCTGGAACAGGAGCCATCTGCAGAGCTGAGTCTGAAAGCTGTGTTCTCTGACCTGCTTTGGAGTGGTAACTGCCCTACCCGCTCAGCTATGTCACTGTGGTGTTCAACATCTTTCCACAGCGCACGTATACAGGATCGACCCTGAATTAGGGTCAGTGCCACTGAGCTTGTGCTGTATCTCATCTTAATCCAAGACAAAAACCTCTCAGGGATTTGTTAGGTACTTTGAGCTCCAGTTAAGAAAAAACAGCCACCAAGTTGGCTGGGGCGACGAGGAGGAATGTGGGTGTTGAAGAAAACAACAATTAGTTTTCCAGGACCTCAGAAATTTGCCTTCTTCACAAGGGTTTTTGAGTTTCCATAATATGATTCATACTGTGATTACTAGGATTGCTTAAAGGTTAACTTGGTTTCTTGGAATCTATTTCCTGCGCACAAACTAATATATTGAAAATCTGATGAATGCCTGATTATAAAAGGTAGCTATCTGGTTAATTTAAATTTCCTAAAACAAGTACAACCCTCCAGCTTGTTTTGTTACCTTACTCGATAGTATTTCATCTTGTAATGCTGTATCTGTTCCATGCAGTATATGCCAGCATTTAAAAGTTATAAGTAGAGATAAAATATAGAGTATCAGTCTGAAACTTGTTCATCAAGGGAAAAATAGAGGAGCTATTATTGTTAGGCTTTCATGAGGAATTTCTTGTCCAATGAGTCTATTTGCCATCTGGGATTGTGGTTTCATTTCTTAAGGAAAAAGTAGTTTGCACATTTACTGATTTAATTAGTAGAACCCTAATGGCCTTGTTTTGTATGTTGATCTCATATTTGATGTTCTACTTAAATTGATTCAAGGGGAAGATTTCCTATTTGTTTATATGGGTGATAAAGTACAAAAACAATGGCATTTTATTTATTTTAATTCCTCTTAAGGAAGCGAATGGAATTTTAAAAAATGTTTCTATTCTCATCTTGCCTTTCCTATCAGGTTTCAGAGGAAAGAAGACAATAAAATATTTAGGAAAGAAATGCAAAACAGAATAGTCATATAATGATTTTTAATGGGGCGTGTCTAATTTCCTTTTTTCTCCATTTTATGTTGGCTATATCAAGATATGTGCGACATTTATATCGATTTATAGTTTGTGATATAGGAAAGATGTATTGTATAGGGCTTAACTGTATCATTTCATTACATGCCAGAATCTACCTTCAGGTTCAGTCTAAGAAATGGGGAAAGTGCATACAAGCCTTTGTGGCAGTGGCTGTGCTGCTGATTGCTAAAATTTTGAAGAAACTGCTTCTAAAAGAAGGCCAAGCAGCACGTCTGGTACCTAGGGTATGCCCCTGTCCTTGGCTGGTACAGTCAGGTTTAAATCTACAGGTAGATATGAAAAATGTATTTTTATCATATGGTTGTGAAAATAGTTAAATCACAAAGAAAAGTTTATTACAAATGGAAAGCAACAATTTCAAGCTCCTGCAAAATCTGCCAGAGGAGACTACTTCCAATTCTTTCAGCACTTTCTTCTGGCATTAAATACATGTCCCTTCATGTGCTGATATTTTTAAATTTGTTACTTTTATTACAATACTTAAAGACTTCATATGCTTTATTTTAGTTGATGGCAGGTGATCTCCCTCAGCTCACTTCACAGGGATTGAGACGTGTGTAGCTACTGTAGCCAGTATTATCAGTAATTATTTTTTTCAAATGTTCCTGCTTCCTTTAGCTTAATGGTAAACATGAATCTCCAGGAAAATTCAAAGTGGTTTCTCAAGAGCAAGATATTTGATTAAGAAGATGATAGTTGCACACAGACCTGGGGATCCAGCCCCACAGAAATCTAGGCACAAGCTTCCAGGCAGGGATAATAGTAGGTGCAAATGCCCTGAGGCAGGAGTTTCCTGGATAGTCAATGAAAAGCAAGGACGCCAGTGTGACTGGGCCAGAAGAGCAAACCAGAGGGCAGAGGCAATGAGGTCAGACTAGCCATAGGAGGGGCCCAGGTCTGTAGGACCTTACAGGTTGTGTGTGTGAGATGGGAAGCCAACAAGAGGTGTAGGCAGAGGCATAACATAACACGATCGACCTTGTAACAGGCTCGCTCAAACTGCTGGGTGGGTGTAGACCACAGGGAGGCCAGGGTGGTTCCAGCAAGCAGATGATAGAGGCTTGGATTAGGATGGAAGCAGTGAAGAGGACGCAAAGTGGCCAGATTGTGATAGAACTGACCGTGTATGTTGATGGATTTGATACGGGTATGAAAGTAAGCATAGAATCAGAGGTATGGGATTTTTGGCCAGAGGAACTGGCAGCCTTTTACTGAGCTGAGGGAAGAAGCATGTTTAGTGAGTGAAGATCAGGAGTTTGTGTTGGAACTTGTTAACTGGAGATGCCTTTAGACATACAGGCGAAGATAGTGGAAGGCAATTTGATATAGAGGAAATCTTGGCTGGAGATATAAATGTGGGCATGGTCAGCATACAGATGTTTTGACGGCCAGGAGGCTGGCAGACATCTAAAGAATGGGTGTAGCAGAGAAGAAGCCCTTGGAAGTCCAAAGGTTAAGAAGGAGAGGGAGGAGGAGGCACAGTGTCAAAGAGGTGGGAGGGTCACAGCAGAATGCATTGTCCTGGAGGCTACATGATGAGCAAGCTGCAGGGAGGAGCCAGTCACTGGCTGTGTCAGGGGCAAAGGTGGGTCAGATAAGGTCATGGACTTGGATTTGACCACTGGGTTTAGTGAAGTGGTGGTCACCGAAGACCTTAAGGAGAGTAGTTTCACACTTGGTCTTAGCCAAAAGGCTAAAAAGCGATTGATGAGAACAATCAAGGTAAGGATGGCTGGGTGCAGTGGCTTGTGTCTGAATCCTAGCATTTTGGGAGGCCTTGGCAGGAGGATTGCTTGAGGCCAGGCATTCAAGGCCAGCTTGGATAATATAGCAAGATCCCATCCCTACAAAAAAATAAACAAATAAGGAGAGAGAAGCAAGGGCTGCTGAAGTGATTTCAATAGAGAACATGTTAAAGACTTCAAGTGGAAAACAAATCCCTAAATAGAGAAAAGCCCACCAGGTGCAGAACACTGTTCTAACAGCTGTGTGTGCATTGGAAGGGCAGCCAGATACGCCTAGTGCCACCGTGGATGTCATCAGGATCAAGCTGGGAGGATAAGCCGTAAGTGTGAGAAGCCTTAAAGTGATAGGGCAGAAAATTGGCAATGACGGTTTATGGGAGGCTGAGTCCTGAATCAGCTCCTGTGTCTGGCTGGACCTTGATTCATTTACAGGAGTGAAATTTCCCAAGGTGGCTGATGAATGACATTCCAAAGTCAGGGATTTTATAAACTGAGGCTCCTCTCTATTTCTGTTCAAATGCACTTGAAGATCAACAGTCCCTGGGGCCTTGAACTTTGTAAAAGCTTGGCACAATACAATTTCAAAAGAAATTGCAACTGAATGCATAGGTAATTTTGGTAGACATATTGGCCAGAAATTCCATCTAACTCACTTCCTCTGCTTTTCTAAACAAAGTTACTTATAATTCACTAAAGAGTTTAGGATTTCCCCTACCTCCCCCCAACACACACACAGGGGGAAATCAGCTCTGTAGAGTCAGAAAGCCTGTCTGGCTTCTCTAGGCAGGCGATGACCATTCCCCAGGACAGTGACTGTGGCTTCTGCTGCCCACTATAGGATAAAGGAGGAGTGGAACTTCGTGGCCGAGTGCAGGAGGAAAGGCATCCCCCAAGCAGCGTACTGCAAGAATGGCTTCGTGGACACCAATGTGCAGCTTCTGCAAAAGATTGAAAAGAACATTCTCACCAAGGAGAATTCACTTGTCAAGGACACAGGCAAACGGAGCAGTGAGTTTGTGCTTGAACTTTCAGGGGATCACTGGAAGGTGAGTGGATGTGTTTCTCTGACTGTGGCAAATTAGTGCTTGCTGCAGCTGCTGTGGCTAATGACTGCTGCTCAGCTGAGCTGGAGGCATTGGCCTGGGCTCTTGCTCTTAGAGGGCTTTCCAGAGGGTGGAGAGGAGGCAATTATGTGCTCTGAACCAGGCTGTCCTGTGTCTTCCTCCATGAAGCTCAGTGTAGTCCTGGCAGCAGCGGTGGTATCCACTCGAATCCCTCTTAGGCTTAGCATCTGGGACCTCACAACCCTCCCCAGCTTTAATGACACAGTCTTTCAAGGTGCTTCGTTCTGTGATTTTTCCCTCCAGCATTTAAAATAATGCTTTGGCTTTTAAAAAATATCATTTAAATGACTGAGCCTCCCATTCATCTAACGCCCCCAGGGGGCAGTGACTTACTGATGTGTCCCAGTGCTGCTGGTGCTGGGCCCTGGCCAAAGGAATTTCAGGGACCCTGTATCCAGCTTTCCTGTCATGAGATGCTGAGAACACAGCAAAGACACCTCCCTCTTTTCTTTCCTCAAGTGTTTCCAGGTATTATCCTGGCTCCTGCTCCCCTACGCACTTTGCTTGGGGAGGTGTCTCCAGGGCTTGGCTGTGAGCTGCCATTCTCTGGTTGAAGAAGCACCTGGGCATGCAGGATAAGTTGGTACGTTTGGAGAAGCTGCTGTGGGCACAGGAACTCAGGCCATTGCCCATTTCATTGGAGCAGGGTGCTCTGGGGCCTGCTCTCCATCCTCTATCTTTTAAAAAAATTTTAATTAATTCTTTCTTTCTTTATTAAATTATAACCATGCACACTGATACATTGATGGGGTACAGTGTACTGATTTGATATACAGCGCAAAATGCTTGCATCAAACTGATTAACACATCCAGCACCTCATTTATTTGTTGTGGTAAGACAATTCTACTCTTTTCTGAATAGTTTTGTACCATTGCGTTATGCACATTGTGGCTAAAAGTACTTTGGGATGGAATATTTGGGAAAGTACTTGAAACGGAATATTTGGGATTATCTGGGGGCTGGTCTTCAAGAGGCATGTGACCTGGGACAGTTTTCCTTTACATGTTTTATCGACCTTATCAGTAAAATGACGCCAGTGCTTCCTCTGACTCTCTCTGAAGGCTGTTGTGAGTATTAAATGCGTGAATATTCTGTAATTCCAAAAATGCAAGATTATTGCTGTAAAACCGCTTAGATATTCTTCCTCGTGCACCCTCGTCTCTGTGTCAGTAGGTACGTGGATGCTCCCTATTCTGGGACAAGAAGAAAGGCACATCTGGATTTTCTTGGAAGTCTGGGGACACTGGGTTTGCAGGCCATTACAAGGAGCTCCGAGAGTATCTTTGGTATACTTAGTTTTTGAGGGCATCACTGCAGAGCCCCTATCTCACTGGTGCCTCCCCTCCACTCAGGAGCACATATTTGTGATTTATTTGGAGCTGGTAAGAAGGATCTTCTCAGTTCCTGAGATAGAGAGAAAAATCTCAGCACTTATCATCTGACTGCCACCTCCTCCGCCCCAGCTGTGCCAGCGGGACACCAGGCAGGGACTCTGTTTCACCCCCTCCTCGCCTCAGTCTCCTTTGAGTGGGGGCAGAGGCAGTTGATCTGTGCCATGGACAGGGGTTAGGGTTCTGGCCCTTTGACTTTGACCCTGATCTCCTTCTCTGGGCCCTGCCTTCAGCTTTCACATCCAGGCATGAGTGTGCCTGGTTCTTCCACCACTGAGCCTCTCGGGGCTTCTGGAGAGAATCCAGGCTGTGCTTCCCCTGTTGGTGCAAGACTGAGTAGACGTGGAAGCTGCTTACCGTCTTCGAGCTTTCCAGCTCCCAGCATTTTGCTGCTGATAGCTCCTTTCCTTTCTTTTGTCCTTCTGCAAGGTGCATGCCGTCTGCAAATCTCCTGTGCTATTCATTCCCTTGGTGGAATTTTAGAGAGGAACGAAAGTGTCTGTGTATCTCCAATCTGTCATTTTCACTTTATTCCTTTTATTTCCATTTTTTTTTTTTTTTCAGTTTTTGGCCGGATCTGGGTTTGAACCCACCACCTCCAGCATGTGGGGCTGGCACCCTACTCACTGAGCCACAGGTGCCGCCCTCCTTTTATTTCCATTTAATGTGATACCTTAATACTTTTCTCATGACTAAAAATAGTCATGAATGTAGTTTAGAAAGTATAATAATCTTTCAAGCGCCAGGATTGAAAGAGGGGAATGAGAAGAGTTACGTAGGAGGGAGGCCGTGTGCTGGAGCTTCCCTTCCGTGGGAGAGAGCGGCTGTGAGCCTGCAGCCTGCTCCCTAAGGAGGCAACTCTTCTTTTTGTCTCAGCCCCAGGGCAGACCGTGGGGTCCTTTTGGATCAGAAGGGGAGTGGGGATGGACTGCCAGGGCAGCGCGCAGGGGGCAGAGGGGGGCAACTAGGTGGTCAGCTGTAGAAGTCGCTCCTGGCAGCCTGTGTAGAGTCACACACAGCCTCCTCGGGCTCAGTTTAGTGCCCTGTGCTCGGTGGTCATCCACTCAAAATGGTTACTTTTTAGCAAGGGGCTTGCGTTTTCATTCGGGGCTCTGCAAACTGCACAATCACACAGTTGGTCCTTACTGTGATTCGTTTAAACATCTTTGGGTTTCATCTTTTCCTCTTTCAAAGGGGCCTTAATAACACCCACTTTGCGTGTATTATATGTACTGGGATGGAATGGTGCTAGAGTGGAAGTACTCTTGCAAGTTAGAAATCTTCACCCACCCCAGCAGTGATCATAAAGCACAGATGAGCACTGAGCACTGAATAAAAGGATCGGTGTGGATTCTGCGTGTTCCCTGCACACCCCCTTACCCCCATGGAGTTTTCTACCCTGCCCAGTGCTCCAGCCCCTTTGCTGATGGTGCTCTGGGGTCGGCTTTTGCAGTCAGGGGGCCCGGTGCCCTGTCTCTGCCCTCCCTGCAGTGGGGGCTCCCTGACTCTTGGTGAATCAGATGTCTCCAACCAGACACATAGCCCCCCTGAAGTCTTTAAGCACTTCTCAACACCTCTCCGGATGTACCCCGGAGCACTTGCTCAGGGGGAGGCCTGGATACCCAGAGTTCCTCGCCAGCTCTTCCGCAGTCAAGGCTCAGGGACTGGTGAGCCTGGAAGATGGTAGGGTCGGGTGTCCCCACCACCTGTCTTCCTGGTGCTCTTTCCTTGTCATCGACTCAAAAGAACATCTGGAAATTTGGTACAGCGAATGTTAGATGTTTATCAAGAATTTCTAAAAGGAGCTACAGAGAACTGGAAATATAGCTCCTGTTTTAAAATGGAACATATGGGCAGATTTTATTTTTAGAAGACATTAAATTGGTGTGTTTTACATGAATAATATGTATTGTGGCGATGAATGTGAGCCTGGTTGTATTCAGCTGGGTTTGAATAATAGGAATTATTGAATATGAATAATATTGAATATTATGAATAATTTTTTAATAATATGAATCCGCGGCAGCTTTGAAATCAGGCAGATCTGCTGTGAAATGAATGAAGACTGCGGTGTCTTTGGTTTCTTTCTGAAATGGCTGGAGCTCTGGTGGTTACATCTAATGCTCTCACGTCCACTCTCTTGCTTCTTGTTTTGAAATAAATACTTGGTTTTAGACGGTTTGGGGCCCCTCAAGGGGCTAGTTCTGATTGATGTCATTCATTCTATTTTAGGAGCTCCCAGATTCGTTGAGGGAGCAGACGCATCTGAGAGAATGGCACATAAGCAATACCCTGATTCAAATCATTCCTGCATATATTGAGCTGTTTCAAGCAATGAGAATTCTGGATCTGCCAAAAAACCAAATCTCTCATCTTCCGGCTGAAATTGGTAAGTCACTTAGCGGGTCTTCAGGCTCCTGTGTGTGGTAAGCAGCAGGCAGCTGTGTACAGGTGACGCTCTGCAGATACCAGGGTTCCTCTTCCTCCTGCCCCCGAGGTCTCTGGCCACAGCTATTTTGACAGTCCTCAGAGCTGCTTGTTCACAGCTTGTTCCGCCTTTTGGGTGGAAATGCCATGATTTCACCTGTGTAATTCAGCTCATACAGATGTTTGCCAGTTGCTGAGAAACTAGAAGTTTCATTTGTGAACAACACTTTAAGAACTTTTTATTTCTTTTTAGTTTTAGAGATATAAGTATCCAATAATATGATTATTATAAATACTGAATAAAATATATTGCTCCCATATACTAGTCCATTGATAAATCTAGTTTAGCTTATTCTGTCTTTTTGATAGATTGAAATTGTTCAAATGCATATTCTTAAAATGAGGACTACTATTCTTTCCTTTTTTTTTTGTGGAGACAGAGTCTCACTTTATCACCCTCGGTAGAGTGCCGTGGCATCACACAGCTCACAGCAACCTCCAACTCCTGGGCTTAGGCGATTCTCT
>CAUYON010088454.1:0-81004 GCA_963573935.1 Arctocebus calabarensis
CTCTGTAAGAGGAGTGTTAAAGTCCCCTGAAATTATGGTATGATGGGATATCATATTGCTCAGATTAATTAAGGTCTATTTCAGGAATCTGGGAGCATTTAAGTGAGGTGCATAAATATTTAGAATTGAAATGTCTTCTTGTTATATTTTTCCCTTGACCCATATGAACTAACCATCATTGTCTTTTTTAACTTTAGTTGCTTTAAATACACTTGTATCTGAAAAGAAGACTGCAACCCCTCTTTTCTTCTGAATTCTGTTTGCCTGAAAAACTGTCTTCCATCTCTTAACTCTGAGTTTTAATTTGTCCTTTGAGGCTGGGTGTGTTTCTTTACAGCAAATAGATAGCTTGTATATGTGTTGTTGTTGTTGTTTTTTAATCCAATCTTTCTTCTGCATTGTCTTTCTTTTGCTTGTTAGTGGTGAATTAAAGCCATTAACATTTATTGAGAAAATTGATAAGCATGGTGGTGTTCTAGTGATCTTACTTTGTGAAAGTCCATTGCTTAGTTTTACCTTTGGCATTCTTGTGGAAGCTAGGTTTTGTCCATTAGTTTCTGGGTGCTTACTTTGCTGGTGGTCCATTATGATGGTCAGTGTGTAGAACAGGTTGAAGTATTTCCTGTAGAGCTGATCTTGTTTTGGCAAAGTTTCTCAATGTTTCCATATCAGTAAAAGATTTGATTTCTCCATCAGTTTTAAAGCTTAGCTTAGCAGGATATAGAATTCTGGGCTGGAAATTGTTCTGTTTAAGTAGATTAAAGGTAGATGACCATTGTCTTCTGGCTTAAAAACTTTTATTTGGGAAGTCCGCACCCTGATGGATTTGCCCAAGTAGGGCAATTGATGCTTACTTATTTAGTCTTAACTTTGGACGGGTTCATCACAATGTATCTTGGAGAAGCTCAATTTGAGCTGAGAAGACCTGGGGTCCAATATCCCTATGAAAGGAGTGTGTCAGAATCTTTGGTGATATTTGCAAAAATTTCATTTATAATGTTCTCCAGTATAGTTTCCATTCCTCTGGTGCATTCTTCTTCCCCTTCTGGGATACCTATAATTCATATGTTTGAACACTTCAAGAAGTCCCATAATTCTGTCAGTGAATGTTTTGCTTTCTCTCTCTCTTTTTTCTGACTCTTTAACTATCTCAGTTAGCTCAAGAGCTTTGTCCTCTATCTCCAAGATTCTTTCTTCTGTATGGTCTAATCTGTTACTAATACTTTCTACTGCATCTTTAAATTCACTAATTGACTGCTTCAATTCCTTTAGCTCTGCTATATCCTTTCTATATTCTTCATATCATTCATCTCTTATTTGATTCTGTTTTTGGATTTCCTTTTGGTTATTTCCCACTTTCTCAGCAATTTCCTTCATTGTTTTTATCATCCATATTTTAAATTCACCTTCTGTCACTTCTAATATTTCTTTATAGGTGGAATCCTCTGCAGTAGCTACCCCATGGTCCCTTGAGGGGAGAGAGGGTTTCCTCTGGGCTGTCTTCCCGTGTTGCCAGGATTTTTCTTCTGTGTCTTCCTCATCAGTGTTTTCTTTTGCCTGTTTCCTTGCCCTAATTTTCCTTTCACTTCTTCTTGCTCTTTATTATTATTTTTTTCTTTTGTTGCAGTTTAGCTGAGGCTGGGTTTGAACCCACCACACTCGGTGTATGGGGCCAGCACCCACTCATAAAGCCATAGGTGCTTCCCCCTCTTGCTTTTTAAGTTACTGTGCCTCTGACATAAGGTGTTAATGTGTCTTTTTGGTACAAGAATGAAAGGATGAGAAGATTGAAGGGCAAGAAGGGAAAAAAGATTTTAAAAAGAGAAAAGAGAAAGGAAAGGGAGTGAGTAAAAGGGAAGGGTGACAAAAATAAGAGGAGGCACAAAAAAGAGGAAGATAGGAATAACAGAGGTGTACAGTAGGGTACTTTGACCCACACCTTAAACCCCCTAACCATTGGGGGTGCTGAGTTGGGGGGTCCCCTTGAGGGCTGCAGCTCTTTGCCAGCTTGAGCAGACACAGTATCCCACTTCCACCAAATAGAGAAGTAAAACAAACATACTATAAATCAAACAAAAAATTCTTACAGGATAAAAATGGAGGAAAAAATAACAGGGGCAGAAAAACTAGCAAAAAAGAAGTTCTTATTATTAAAGAAAGGCAATAAGGAAAAATTATATTTATACTATAAAAATTTTAAAAAAGAAAAAGAAAAATCTAGAGGGAAAAAGTTGAAATTAAAAAAAGAAGGAAAAAAACAAAAACAAAAACAAAGCAAGATATATATATATATCTTGCTGAATATTGCCTAGGCAACAGGTGATCTTCTCAGGTATGAGATGCTAATCACAATACTGATACAGCTGTATAAATGGAGATGGAGACCTCTGCTGATTATTTTGCCCTCTAACCCCACAGGGTTGAGAGCATAAATCTCTCCTCAGCCGGCTTAAAAGACATTTAAACCGTGACCCTTAGCTAAGCAGAGGGTTTCCCAGGAAAGCGTATGTTGCTGGGATCTCTCCTGAAATGGCTGCCCGCTTATCAGGCATGCCAACTGGCCTCACTCCACACCCCTGAGGGCAAGGCTTCTACTGCCACACAATGAAATCCCTGCTCTTCCCCAGTGTCTCAGTTCTGGCCTCTGGGTGCTGTTCAAAGTCACTAGATCACTTGCCCAAGGTGTCCCAGAATGAGCCTTGCTCTGGGACCCTGAGGGCAGAGCCTACAGGAGGCTATAGTGGCTGTGTGCTGTCTGCCCCTGAACAATGAAAGTTCTTTTCTGGCCCAGTGGGTTAGTCCCAGACCCTGGACACTGCTCAAACTCACTTGCACGCTGGCCCGAGATCTCCCAAGGTAGCTCAATCAAGTGTCCAAGTCCAAAAAAAGAGAAAACAACCCACAGGGAAGGTCTTTCCTATCTGCAATCTTACTGTTGCTATAGCTCTAGCCAGGGTGGCTGTCACAGCCTCAGACCAAATGCAACCACTTGTCACTTCTCCACTGCATTTGTCCTCCTCCTGGGGTCCAGAAGTCTCTCGCTGCTTCCCTGCATCCCCAAAGGGATGTTTCTGGGTAGAGCCCATAAGCCAGAGGTGCCCGGAGTCTTCTCTCCCCAGTCTCACCATGCCCAGTTGCAGACGTTGTTACTTGACTGCCATCTTGCTCCCAAGGTCCTGAGATCTTCGGATCCTTTAGCTTTGATTCTGGGTGCATGCAGTACTATAGCCTCTGTTTGATTTCCTTGGCTGTAATCAGGTCAGTGATATCTGTGAGTTCCTTAGTGGTTCAGCATATAGTTAGTGGAGGCTATGATGATCCTTTTCTGGAGATGGTGATGGTAGCCAGGCTGGTCCTCAGGCCCTAGTGGTGGTGGCAGCAGGCTTAGTAGGTCTTTCCTTTAGCTCCTGGGTAGTGTACCTTGGCATCAGTGTTAGCTGGCCAATTTGGCTTTCTTGGGTGCCAGCTATGGCAATGGTGGCCCGGTAGGTGGGCAGGTCCTCAGGGTGGCATGCATGGGGTTGACCATAGCAGTAGCAGTGGTAGGCCAAAATTCTGGGCTTCAGGAAGTATGTGCAGGTGCCTGTGGTGTGAGCAGAATGCTGGGATAGGGCTATCTTCGGGTCCCTTGGTGCATTGACATTGCAGATGCTGGTCACAGTAAACAGGGCCGATCCCAGGGCCATGGATAGGATGTGTGGGCACTTGGAGGCTGAGCAGATTTGTCCTTAGAGCCCTAGAGAGTGCTCTTGTGTGCTGGTAGCCTCAAGTGGGATGAATCATTAGGGTCTTTAAAAATTGTTGGTTTGAGGCTTTGTTCTTTCTATGCTTTTAGTTTCTAGGCACTTTAAGTTAGCCTGCCTAAAATTTCTTTTGAGAAATAGCATTTTTAAAACGTATGTAAGAAATTCATGCGTATTATAGAAGATATCGGAAAATGGAGTTAAAAGTATAAAGAAAACAAAAATCACTCAAAATTTCATTGCCTTAGAGGACTATTGTTAACATTGATAGTTTTCCTATTTTTTTCTGTTCATACTCTTTCTTTTTTGTTTTCCTTTTATTGAAGTTAGATTCATTATCTGTGTATGGTTACACCTCCTGATTTTTTTTTTTCCATTAAAACATTTGAGCACTTTGCTACTGCTCCAGAAGAATTTCTTTGAAACATAGTATCATATCACAGGAATACAATAAAATTTAGCTATTTTCTTGATGTTGAGAAGGTAAATTGCTTCTACTTTTTTGCTATACTAAATAAGTGTCTTGTCATGGACAGTAGTCCCCACTTAACAGTGGGCACTCTTCCAAGTGCTTCATTGGTGAACTCATTTAATCTTCACCATAGACTAGGTCAACGTACTGTTCATATCTCTGTTTTATAGACAAGGAAAGTACGGAGGGGTTAAGGAACTTGAACAAGAAACTTAATAGGAAGTGGCAAAGCTTTTTCCCATAGCTTTGGAAAACTGGGCCCCCAAATATTTAAGCTATAAATATACATTAGGAAATTATTTTTGAAAAAGGCTGGGCTCTTCTTGCGTTCCCACAGAGACGCTAACGTTTAGATGGGAAATAATAGTATGGCCTGGTCAGTAAACGTATACTGGTGGCAATTATGTGGCAGGCTTTTGGTGTAACAGTGACTAATCTACTGGGAGGGTATCACCAACAAGCAGCTTCATAAATCACTATGAGAATATTGTTCTGGGTTCTGTAGCTACATTATTTCATATATGCAGTAGTGAATTGTATTCATACAGCTGTGTGGGTGTGGGTTCTGTTTTTATTTCTGGAGCCAGTAAATGTTTTTATATATATATATATATCCATAAACATCTACTCCGCTACACCTGATGGTGCCCTGGGTACAAAGGGAAGAGTGCTGTTTGTAGAACTAGACCATTGTCATATCAGTCACCCAGGGAAGTGACGGAACCAGACCATTGTCGTATCATCAGGGAAGCCTATGCTTCCACAAGGCTTGTAAAACTCCTTTTGAATGAAAGCTGGTGAAGAATTGGGAAGATGCAAAATGTCATGGTCTATTTTGAAACCCAAGGTAGCAGTGGGGAGGGATGTTAAGAGGCACAGTGTTATCAGCGGTAGGTCACCTGAGGTGGCGATCTGCAGCCCACGGGTAAACAAAGGGCTGGGAGTAGAGGCCGGAAGGCACCTGAGACAGTCCCCTTTTTCCTTATTATTTGACCCAGGTCAGAGAGTGGGTGTTTGTCACTACATCAGCCCCACCCCCCGAAAAGGAAGAATAGTGTTTTGCATCCAATGTGGGGATTTCACAATCATTTTTGTCTTGGTAATGTTCCACTTTGACATAATAACAAATCTGTTTATGTTTGCAAAGGATTAGCTATGGACCCTGCTTCTGGAGCAAAACCCAGACAAGGATTTAGTAAATCTTCTAAAAAAGATTAACTCCTAGAAGCCAGGTAAGGAAAAAAAATAACCTCTAATCCAGATGTTGTTGCTGATCAACTAATGTGCAAGATATACGTAATAAACCTTTGAGTGAATGTGTCCATAGCAGGCAAACCAAAGACAAATTTTGGCAAACCCTGAGTCGGGTTAACAAAGTGTGTGTTCTTGAAACTTATTCTCCTGTTAAACGTGTAGTTTGAAAAGGATATTAAGATTTTGATTCATGATTAATAGAAAAGGAGAATTATTCTTCACTTTGACCTGGAAGGCTACTGCCTTGTTCCTTTTTCCAAACACATTACCCACAAAATCATAATTCTCTCAGACTGTGAGGTGTTTGTAAAACAATTACAAATCTAAAGAGGTCTATTTAAACATTCTCAATGTCAAAACCAGGAGGTTCTAAAGTAAATGCCCTTTCTTTCTGCTTTCAGACTGGCTCCCTGAAACTCATCAGCCTGGACAGTTGTATATTTGAGAATGCCATCTCCAGGGAAGGGACAGTAGATGTGATGTCTGCTTATACACCGTGATTTCTCTTGAGGCATCGCTTAGAATAAGTAAAACTAGCTTCAAATTTTCTCCTTATTTACGTCCTTCAAAATAAAAAAAAAACTTTAAATAATAACCTGTAATGATAATGCTTACTTTAAAGATTCACATGTGTCAATCTTTACACTCTGGAAGCTGAGGCAGGTGGATCACCTGAGCTCAGGAGTTAAAGATCAGTTTGAGCAAGAGTGAGACCCCATCTCTGCTAAGAATAGAAAAAATTAGCTGAGTGTGGTAGGTGCCTGTGGTCCCAGCTATTTGGGAGTCTGAAGCAGCAGGATTGCTTGAGCCCAGAGTTTCAGGTTGCTGTGAGCTATCATGACACCATGCCATTCTAGCCTGGGTGACAGAGTGAGAAAAGATTCACTTAAAGGTATTTTTTTTTTTCAGTTGGACGTTTAGTGGCTTTTAAAAGATGATGTTGCTTTGATGTTTGAACCTTTTAGTAGAGTTGTCATTGGAGGAATAGCATTATTTACTGACTAAGATCATTTGTTGTAGATAGCTTCATTTTATATAATAGCTATGACATACTAGTTTTGATAGTAAAATAAATCTCTAATAAATATTAACTGTAACTAGTTACTACACTTATTTTAAGTGTTTGTCTGCATACCATGTAGAATTGTCTCAAATACATGCACCAGCACCATAGACTGTGTTACTGGGGAGACACTGAAATGCCGAAGAAAAGGTTGCAAAAACATCCTTCTGTTGTGATTCACAGTGCATGGCGGTGAAGTGGTGAGCACAGGCGCCATCCAAAGACCTTCCATCCCATGGGAAGAATGCTCTTCAATGTTCTTCAACCTTCTTGTAATCTCATGGCACACTTGAATTTATAGTTAAACTTCTGGGGCACACTTAAATTATGTTGATTTTAAAAAAGTAAAAAGAAAAAGAATATGCTTATAAATACTGTGCTTTTAATTTCTTAGAAAATAATTTAATTAATGATCTTTAAAATTTTTCTTGGTGCACCTAAAAATCCCCTCATGGCATACCAGTTGAAAATCACTAGACATTAAATCTATGTGCATGACACTAAACGTGGAGTTTTGTTTATCCACTCAAGACAATAGGAGAAGGCAGATTTGGTGAGAAATTATTTAATGGGGAGTGGGAATAAAGCTACTTAGTTTCTAGGGGCAGGTTATGCATAGAAAATCCTAGTGCATTATTTGGTTAGTTTTATTCTCCTAATCAAAATTAAAGAAAGAGATTCAGGCTGGGAGCGGGGGTTCATGCCCATAATTCCAGCACTGTGGGAGGCTGAGGCAGGTGGACTGCCTGAGCTCATGAGTTCGAGACCAGATGGAGCTAGAGTGAGACCCCTGCTTCTAAAACTAGCCAGGTGTTGTGGCGGTGCCTGTAGTCCCAGCCATTCAGGAGACTGAGGCAAGAGACTCGCTTGAGCCCAGGAATCTGTGGTTGCTATGAGCTACAATTCCCAGGCACTCTACCGGGAGTGACAAAGTGAGAATGTCTCAAAAAAAAGAAAAAGTTTCATACAATGCTATATCCTAGTAGGCTAGGGTGGTTGAGAACTCACAATAGAATGCCATTTTTGGATGTTATCTTTTCAAAGGCATGCATAGCCTGTGAATTTTTTTAAACCACAATTTAACTTCATACTTCATGACACATTATAAAGGCTGAACGGTTCCTCTCAGGAAGGGGATTTCTTTACAAGTGCCAGGAAATAACTCTTTGATAAGCTGCATTAACAGACTTCATTTTGCCTGGAGAAGGGCTAGAGAAGGGAAATAAAAATGAACAAAAGGATATTTCTAGAAAGAATTAAGAAAGCTGTTTAAGAAGGCCATGGCTCAGTTTTCGGTGTGTAGGTGTGCCTTTCAACATCCTATGAACTTTATATTAAAAGAAAAATATGTTTTTCAAATTACAGTCTACAAGTAATTACTATTGTTCCCTTTGTCAGAGGTAGTATCATTGTTGAGAAGTATAATTTGAGGAAAGTATATCCAGTAAGAATGAATGTTGATGGATAAATGATTCTTCGTGTAATGTATAATGCAATAGGGACCCTTATAAATTGTCATGCAAATAAAATGTCATAAGTGGTGAAAAGAAAATAAAAATAAATAAAAATTTTCACAACACACCTAAGATCCTTTCACGGGCACACCAGTTGAAAATCACTGTTTTAAGTGGTAGCAAGCCATTTATTCATCAAATGAAAAGTCACCCATTCATGTCTTTACTGTTGGTTTTTATAACTATTTGGGGAGAAAGTGACAATTCCTTCTGTTTGCAGTTGTTAGGGGCAATATACGTCTCTTCGGAGAGTCATTTTAAAAGCTTAATTCACACCTTGTAATCCAAGAAGGTAATTTTTCTTAAACTCAGAAAATCTTAATTAGAAAAATTAAGCCCCCCTCCCCTTGTTTGGTCTAAATTTGAGGAGAATCCCAGCCTATCCCCATTTGCCGTGTAGCAAATGCATCTGAAATGCTTATTATCTGTCTTGGTGAGGGGGGGATCAAATGCATTTTGTGCTCAGGGTAATCAGGTACATATTTGGAACTGATTGAACTCTTTATCTAGCCATGTCAAAGTATTTGTGGAAGCTTCTGTAAATGGAACACAGGCTGAGATGAGCTGTAACTTTCTTCCCTCTTGCTCTGGAAGACTGTTCCCCCCCCCTCCAGAGGAAAGAGGGGCTATGAGAAGGACCTAGGCATCCGAGTGCGTTCCCGCTGATGAAGTAACCTAGACCACTTTGTCATCTCGTGTCCTCCCACCTGCTTTACCCATAGTTTAAGGGTAGCAGTCCCATGGTTTAAGCTTCACCTTGTTGGTTGCACATGCTACAGTCCAGCTCTCCTGAGCATGGACATCCTAGGAACATGGGCCCTTGGCCAATGGGCTTCTTGGGTTGCAAACAAACTCAAGGTTTCCTTTCTCTACCTACCTCCTTTCTATTTGGAGGGAAAACAAAAATAAACAGGGATCAGATTTAAGGGGTATATTACTTTCTAAAGAAATCCCTATAAGGAATAAGTAAATTTCTAATTTGTTCTAGAAATAATGGTGGCTAGGTGGCTCACGCCTGTAATCCTAACACTCTGAGAGGCCGAGGTGACTAGATTACTTGAGCTCACATTGGAGACCAGCCTGAGCAAGAGACCCCATTCTACACCCTCTGTAGAGTGCCTGGGCATCTACTTGGGAGGCTGAGGCAAGAGAATTGCTTGAGCCCAAGAGTTCGAGGTTGCTGTGAGCTATGACGCCCAGGCACTCTACAGAGGGTGACAAAGTGAGACTCTGTCTCAAAAAAAAGACATGAATGGTAAACACCACTGTTAATCCTGGACCATCCATGGTAGCTGAGTGCAGACTGGCCTCCGCTGGCTAATATTCTGACCTAAACATCAGAAATAAATTATATCACATTATAGAAGGATTTAGAATATTATATAATATTTAGAAATAAGTTAGTAGTGCTGTGAATGTAACTGAAACTATATATAGGCTTCTACCTTAAGTCATAATTAGTCTACTCAAAAAAGGTAAAGTTTTTAATAGCTGCTGAGTTGAGGTCAGAATAGGAATTTCTGTGGGTGAAGTAATGACCAGGAGGGGGCATGAGGGAGCCAAATAGGAAGCTGGAAGTGTCTTCTGTCTTGCGTGTATGTAGTTCACGTTGACGCAGGTATAGCTATATGAAAAATTAATCAAGCCATATTGCAAGATTTTAAAACTTTATTATATGCACGATACATGTTTATGGAAAAGAAAGCCTCTACAAACAAAAGACGGAAGAGCTTTCAAAAAGGTTAGCTTTTACATTTTAAAAACTCATTAATAAGACACCAAATTCAAGAGACAGATTATAGTTACACATAGTAAAATGTAATCCTCTGAATAAAAGCTAATAATGACTTAAGCTGAATTACAAATGCCTTTACTTATTGGTGATTACAAACAATACTTAGGAATTTAAGCAGCTGAATAGTTGTTTAAGCTAGACAGAGCAAAGAAAATTCTTGTTTAACATATATATTTAATTCCAGTAATAGTATCTTAAATTCCTGCTAAAAATATAATCAATATTAAAGTCAGCAAAATACCATTGACTGACGCCTGGATTATATTACCACTTAACCTGGTTACACAGTGATTTTTTTTTTTCTGTCAGATATAACTGACAACCAGTTTAGTCTTTAAGATAAACAAAGTAATAGCTCACATTGCAGCATCTTGTGGAAAATATTCAAACTACATTTAAAATGCTTTTTTGAAATGAAGAAATCTACTGCTCCACAAGAAATTGTTTATGCAAAACTACAGGTTGGCTATGGTAATAGCAACTAAACTACATCCAACCCTGAACATAGAAAAATCCCTGAAAAGAAATACACAGCCTAGTTACAATATGCCATATAAAGGTTATTATCTGATTTTGAAAAAAATTCTCTCCATTTGGAGACATCCAAACCTTTCCATAGTTCCCATACTAGGCAGTGCCACACAAAGTTATCTAGTTAACATTATTACGATCATGGCTTACAATTAAACTCCATATGACAAACACTTATATATAGCAGCCATTATTTGGGATGCTGGTTATGACAATATTTGCAGCTCGATTACACAACACGCGTCCATTAAATTTGGTACAAAGCATAAACACTCAGGACAGGTTGGCACGATACATGCAGTTCGAGAATTCTCTTATCTCAAGCCAGTCATCACTAAATAAGCCATATTCCTAGTCGTTTCTGAAATCTTTCCTTGTATTACAACTGACGTCTAAAATTCTTCTTAAAACATCTTCCACGATAAGCAAAATACACTTTAAAACCCACTTATCTGAATGCATGGTGGAAATGAGGCAGGATGGCAGAGGTGGTGCCCCCTGAGAAAACATGGGGTGCGGGGGGCAAGGGCAGCTGGCCCAGGCTCACAGTGCCCACGGCTAGTGGGGGCTCCTGCTGCTGCTGCCCCAGACAGCTTAACCTGTGAGGCAGAGGTGGCTCCACCGGCCCCAGGGTGAGGGTGTTATTCCCAAAGGCATTCTGGGTAGCGGGTGTGGACAGCTGCCAGAAACCCAACAGGGAGGACAGATCCAGAGAGGCAGGTATTGTTAGGTTCACAGCATCTGCCGGTAGCTCCTTGGGGAGGCTTACTTTACAAGCACTTCCCTTAGCCAGCTCAAAACCTGGGCTGAGCTTGTGAGGTGACTGAGGCTCTTGCAGAAGCAAGTCCTCAAAAAAATTGATATTACAAAAACCTTTAGCATCTGCTTTGATAGGCAGGGTGACCAGTTGGGGGGAGTATGAGGTAGAAGTGGTGCTGTACTTGTGATCGGGCAGGACCGGAGGGGGAGAGTTAGGAGACAGCAGGGGGTGCAGAGAGGCAAGGGGGTCTGCCAGCAGCTGCATAGGCGGTACAGCTTGTTCTGTGAGCTCCAGGGTGAGCTCATGGACCTCAGGGGGCAAGCTACTTGCCAGCTCATTCTGGGCAGGAGCCCCTATTGGGAAAGGAGACAGGGGAGCAGCCTTCAGCTGAAAGGAAGGCGAGATGGTCTGGAAGGTGCTCAGAAGCTCTCCGGTCTGCAGACTCTCCTTCATCAGCTCCTGGGAGTGTGTCTTCTTGGTGTGACGGGTCAGGTGGTCTTTGCGCCCAAATCTCTGGGCGCAGAACTGGCACAGGAAGTCCTTGCATCCTGTGTGGACCACCAGGTGGCGGCGCACATCCTTCCGGGTGTAGAAACATCTTTCGCAGTGGTCGCACTGGTGCTTCTTCTCCTTGGTTGCGCTGGGGGGCTTTTCTTCCGCGTGGGCTTTAAGGTGGTCCAGCAGGACCTCGGTGCTCCCCACCTCCAGGGCACAGACCCCGCAGGTGAGGTCCCCACTGCTGGCCGCATGCAGGGCCAGGTGCCTCTTGTAGCCCAGCATGGTGTTGTACTTCTTCCCACACTCCTCACACCCATAGGCCATTTTGTTGGGGTCGTGGGTCTGGAGGTGGTTCTTCAGGTGGTCCTTCCGGTTGAACGTCTTCTCACAGTGAGCACACTGGTGAGTCTTCTGGGGAGAGTGGGTGGCCATGTGCCTAGGGGCAGAAGGAAAAATTTCACCACAGAGAGTTGTTTCAAGAGCTGCAGAAAGGTGTAGAAACAATATTATATCAAAATACTGAGGTTTTCTCTGGGTTTTGGTGTAATTTTCACTTTTAGAATACTTGTCTGGGCGGCGCCTGTGGCTGAAAGGAATATGGTGCCAGCCCCATATGCCGGAGGTAGCGGGTTCAAACCCAGCCCCGGCCGAAAACTGCAAAGAAAAAAAAAACACAAAACTTTTCTGTTTTCCAAACACATAAAAGTTTGTAAATTAAAAAACAAGCACTCTTAAAGTCATACTGTAATTTTCACACCTATATAAGAATATTCTTTAAGAATGTATTTCCTTAAAGTATACCAACAGATTTTTAAATAAATGCCAAGTTTACAAATATTTAAAAATTATTCTTCAGGAACAAGTTAAGTGGATCTTTTATATTCTGGAAATTCAGAAATTTCTAAAAATGACCCAATCTGCCTTCTCCACAGAACGCCATAACCTCTCAGTTTCAGGTCTGTGTTCCTAATATAATTTGGGCGTGATTAGGACAAAAAAGTTCAGGCCATAGACACATGAGTCTGAGGAACCTCTAAAGAGTCTATCCTTAACCTTAGAGAGTGTCTGGACCCACACCCACTGTGCACTCAGTGTCACACCAAGTCTCTGATTCCTCCATCTCCTATGTATCTATCAGCCATCATCTGACATGTGTACAGCTCCTGCCACCATTTCTTCACTTATCTCTCTTTGACATCAAACTGCTGTCTGAAGAACACTGGTAATTTCACTGGCCAAGTTCAAAAAGACCCTTTCTAAAAAGGCTAAAGTTGCTATTCCTAACAACAATCATAAATCTATCTTCAGCCACAGCTTCAAGGACAAGCCATAGTCACCCTAATCAATGTGGAATTTCAGAACAGCTAGCTATTTTATACTTACGTTTGTAAAGCACAGATTAGTTCAGGAAAGCCATCACAATTCCTCGTCTCTATCATAGTTCAACTGAATTCCACAAATCTAAACTTTACATTGGTTTTTAAGAACTCAATGATGTCACACTCTTCTTAGTAAAGTATCACAAGAATGGAGAAGCAAGAATCCAATGTACTCCATTCTAATATGAAGCCAGTAGTCAATCTAATGCTTACCCACATAAGAGAAAACTCAAATTCATTTAAGGTGGGGGACGGGAACGAGGGAGCAGGGAGAGGGGAGAACGGAGAGGGATGGGGGTTAGGGTATGGCACACCTCTTGGGGGCAGAACACAATTATAAGAAAGACTTTATCTAACAAAATGCAAACAGTGTAACTTAATTCTTTGTACCCTTAATGCACCTGAAACAATAAAACGAAAAGAAAAAAAAAAAACAAAAAAACCTCAATGATGTAAAGAAACCCTGAGTCTGTCATCCTTAAACTTTAAAAAGGTTCATTTTAGAATGGAGAAGCACCTGACATTTCTGGGCTAGGAGTCACAAATGGAAATGCCTATATCAGTCTATCTATATCAGTCTATATCACAGATTACGGAGGTCATGTGTATGTGTGACAACAGGGAGTTTCCTTATTCACTCTTCATCTGCTGGTGTTTAAGTGGACAACTTCCCTTTCCAATAAAAATTCACCTACGCCTCCTACATTTATAGTTCTGGTATTCACTTTACTATGAAATAGAAGTAGCATGTTGCTGCCAGAATACAAGCATTGCCTTTGGCAAATTAGAGTACACGTCACTTCTTTATACCTCAGAAAGGGGAAATAAAGTACACGAGTCTGTGTCTAAAACATTAGTGCTTTTCCATGCAGATTTGTGCGTGGGGAAGGGGGTGTCCAGTTTACCTAGTGGTTGTTACTTGGAGGATTGGACCACTAATGGTGCTAAGCACTGACTGTAGTCCAAAAAAAGCCTTGTGAAAATGCTATGCCCTATGTAATAGCAGAGTAATATAAAATAAAATTCCATTTTATAAGCCAAAAAAAGAAATAAATAAAAGGTTCACTTAATAAGGAAGCCACCAAGGACCATACGTTAGTATTTCTTACAAACAGAATCCTTCGCTACAACTTGTAGCTTGCAGGTACAACATAGGTTGCTTCATGCCCTTATGAAACTTATGTCCTTTAGAGGTTTTGTTATTATAAACTAAAACTTATCCTACCAGCAATTTACATGCAATTGTACCCTGTGAGCTTTGACATTAGAGATACAAGAATTTCTAGCAACTCATTCTATTAAAAAAGATAAGATCTCTTTAAGACTATGTTTAAGTCAAAAGTAAACTTAATTATACCTTTCACTCAGCCATAATGTCCATTCCCGACCCTTTTCTGGAGGGAGAATTGGTAAGAGTCTATAATAGCAGCTGTTTAAAAGACAATAGTGGTTCCCACTAAGAGACTGGAAGTCAGTTCAAAAATTACAAAGCTGATGGGAATTCAGCTGTCGAGTTTGTAAAGTGTAAAATCTCATACTTCCTCTCTGCCTTCAAGAAAAGTCACCTACCGGCACCCCTTCCCCAGGACAGGACAGCTCGCACGCCTGTAATGTGGTGGTGCTGTAAGATACAGACAATGCTGAGGGGCATGAATCAGTCCAGACTGGGTAAGTAAGAACTATGCGGAACTCCCCAGCTTCTAGAGGTATTCATACGAATTCAGAGGCTGCAGAAAGGTGTATTTGTTTGTTTTTGAGACATAGCCTCACTCTGTTGCCCACGCTAAAGTGTTGCAGTGTCATCACAGCACATAGCAATCTCAGTCTCTTGGGCTCAAGTGATCCTCTTGCCTCAGCCTCCTGAGTAGCTGGACAACACTTTTTCTATTTTTAATATAGACAGGTCTCGCTCTTGGTCAGGTTGGTCTCTAACTCCTAAGCTCAAGCAATCGACTTGCCTCAGCCTCCCAGAGTGCTAGGATTACAGGTGTGAGCCACTGTGCCTGGCCAGAAAGGGTTTTTAGAGCATGTCAGCGGGCAACTGACCATGTCATTTCTGTAAGACGTAGAAATTCCAGACATATCACAGGAATAAATATGAAGGAGGACTGGCTTATAAACTTGGTATTTAAACCATTTTCTCTTAGGCCCAATGCTAGTGAAAAGAACCCCAAAGTGCTGTCCTGGGTTTTCTATTCTTATTTCTCTTCCCTTCTTTCTTTGTGGAGGATTTGGATTTGTTTCATCTATCACCCAATAATCAACACCAGATTAACAACTCCGGACCTGGTATTTCCTACCTACTTTTCCCTGACCTACACCTATGTTATCCACAAGTGGGGCACAGGTCGACACAACTAAGGTCAACACAACGAATACTTGAGCAAGACAAGCACCTTTCACCAGCTCCCACCCTTCTGAATTTCTTGAGTCTCTCCTTGCGTGGCATCCAGTTCTTTCCCTTTTAATCTATCCCTTACTTACGCAGGCAGCAGTCCCAATCTAGAACATGGACATCTTATAGCTGAAATTACTTCAACAACTTGTTTCCTTTCCTCAACTTCCCTTCTTGCCTCAGAACCCATGAAACCACCAGTATGACCATTTTGAGTGTCATCTGGATCACGTGGGTGACTTCAGGGGAGACCGTTCACATGAGGATTTCCAACCATGGACTTCAGCCTACCCTGCCAAATCATCTCTTCTTGCTCTTTGCTATTTCCGCCTACCTGGTTTCATTACTTGCTGTGCTGGCACCCACATTCTCTTTTCTGATTATTTTCTCCTTCAACCTCTACTTATAAAATGGAGCTTATGTTGCCACTGCTGGGGAATGGGCTGAATACCCCACCAGCATCTTTTTGTAAAAGCTAAAGCATCCTTCCATCACACTCGCTTCTTGCCAGATAGGGCAAGAAATGCCAGGTCTGTGGCAGAGAAGGCGGTTCTTGCACAAAGAACTGCTTCCCTTTTTGCCTCACTTCATCCCCTTAACTGAACAAGTCACTTCCCTTGCTCACAACTACCACCTCCTAGGTATTGCTTAAGACATCTTCTTCAGCGCAGTTTACCGCATCACCTCGGGGGATCGGTTCCAGGACTCCCCCATAGGCCAACCTGTTCATCCTCAAGTCCTGTAGTTGGCTCCCTGGAACTCGTGTGTACGAAAAGTTGGCCCTTCATAGATGTCGGTTTCAGGTTTTGCACCCTGATAGTACTGTATTTTCCATCAACACTTGGTTGAAAAAACTTCCTATATAAGTGGAACCAGGCAGTTCAAATTCGTGTCATTCAAGGCTCAACTGGAATTTCGACCAATGCTACCCATTCCAATCTGTTAGCCCCACTGTCTATTCTAAATGCGTATCTCCTGTAGGTGTTTTGGTCTTTATGCACAGAGTACCATGGGGCCCACTGCTCTCAGCATCTCACATGCCTGCTCTTAAGTACACCACAGACACTTGATGAAAACAGGCAGCCTGTGCAACAAAACCAATGCACACGGTCGCCACCGAAGACTTC
This sequence comes from Arctocebus calabarensis, assembly GCA_963573935.1. Classification (NCBI taxonomy): domain Eukaryota; kingdom Metazoa; phylum Chordata; class Mammalia; order Primates; family Lorisidae; genus Arctocebus; species Arctocebus calabarensis. The sequence continues at coordinate 16,532 of CAUYON010088454.1, forward strand.
CACGCATGCCAACGGGGGAGTGGCCTGTGTCCACAGGACGTCTGAACTTTAAAATACCTAAGTACTTGAAGGCTAATTTTAAAAGCCAACCAATTATATTACATTATCTACAGCAGTGGTATTTTTGAGGGCCAAGAGCATAATTTAAATCTTCTTTTCAGCTCGTTCAAGTGCTTTCCTCCAAGGGCACTCCAAGATTTAATAAGGGGGGTGATGCTAATATCGCTCAGAGGGAAGATCTTACTTGATAAATTGTGACGCTCTCCTATGCATTCATATGTGAGTATTCTGAAAGTTGAGACTCTAAAGTTCATTACATGAAGATTAGCAGCAAATGGCACATTTCCCTTAACTGAGTGTCAAAAGAAGGGCGAGGGGGTGGGTCCTCGTCTAGCCTGTGTGCATCTAATCTAGGATATTATCCCAATCCTTTCTTAGTGCCTGCCTATCTCCTGAGCCATGGGCCTTTTCATTTTCCTGTTCTTAGGCCTGATATATTGTAGGTACACGAAAAATGTTTATTAAAAAGCATGAACTGACACTGCACACTGGAACTGTCGCCCAAAACCCATAAGAATCCCTGGAGATAGAGCTTTAAACAGCTCCTAAAAGGCTAGAATGCATCTACATATTATGTCCCTTTGTCCCTTTCCCCTTGCAAAGGACTAGAAAAGCCAAGGAGGGACTTAACGAAAGGGCATACCTTTTCTAAAACCTCTCACCTCATCAATTTGTATCTGGAAACAAAGGCTTTGCCACACTCAGGCTGCAAGCATTTGAATGGCCGCTCCCTGGAGTGGGAATAATTGTGGACAGTGAACTTCTCCAGGGTGAGGAATGTCTTCCCACATAACTGACAGAAGAACGTAGCCATGGGCTTTGCTTCTCCCGACTTCCTTTTCAGAGGTGCTGACCAGGCGCTCTGCCATTGAAGCACAGAGAGAAAGAGTTTCAGTCACATCAGCAGTCACTGCAGCTCAACTCCACATCAGCACAGAGCATCACAGGCCTGGTTCTACCCAGACATGGACCACTCAGTTACCATGAGCTTCCCACTCTCCGGGATCACACTCTGTATGCGGTCTCAAGCTGGGGGGAGAAAGTCAGAGGCACGGGTGAGATTCAGGAGCAGACAGGCACTTTGCGTCACTAGGGCTGGGGCATGGCCTGGACAACCAGATTGTCTGTGGAGAGAAGAGGGGCAGTGTTCTTGTATTAGCCATTTGAAAACAAAGCTTTTCCTCCCCAATCATTTCAGAATTGATTCCCCTGAATCACCATGTTCCCTTAAATAGATTTAGTCAAGCACAATTCTCTGCCCTCCCCATGTCTCTGAGATCCTTCTGCATATAAACCCACCCATCGGTGCTTCCCCTGAGTGGCCCCTGACAAAGCACACTCTCCTTTGTGATAAAGGCAGCTCTTTCCAGAGGTTCAAACCATGGTTTCAGGTCAGTGTGAAGCTCACTGGACCAATTGAAAAGAGGAGAGGACAGAGGAGAGGAGAAGAGCAAGCAAAAACCCTCCCCCAGCATGTTCAAGTGTTTCACTGGCACATAAACAAAAATCGCCCCGTTTATTCAAACCATAGGCTTTTCCTCTGCACTCACGGTTAGCATAAGTTGTTCATGACACCTGTTTAAACTTCCAGAGGACGAGAAGAAATAATTTGTATACATCTAAGTTAATTTGTTTTTAAGATTACTAGGCAGACGGACTGATGTAAACAGAATGTGAGTAAAGCTAGTCTCATCGCACTGAGGTGGTACAAGATTCCCATGGAACAAAACCCATGGCTCAGGTTAAAGACACACACTTCTGCTCATCTCTTCCCCTGCAGCACCAGGCACAACTGGGCAAAACCCCGGATCGCTGGAGTCTTGGGCTGTTCTAGACAGTAGTTCTCAGGAAGGTGGATGCTAATCTTTCCAGTGCCATTATTTTATGCTTAAAAATAATGAGAGTACCGTACAGTTACATGAAATACACTTGGGCAGTTTGGTACGGAGGCCAGGCTGCTTCGAACTTTGTCAAGTGAGCAGGGGGCTCGTGGTCTGCTGACCAACCCCGGCAAGTCTTTAAAGCTGTTTCCTGCAGTCACTCATTTACTACTGCCAAGTTGTTAAGAGTTGCTCTTTATTGTTAAAAGTTAATTTTTCCTTACCTTTAGAGTTACTTTCAGATCAGAAATTTGGAGTAGAGCTGGATTGAACTTAATCCTAATAATAGTTCAAGCATCTTTAAATATACCAGCACACAGCACATGTACACAGACACATACACATTCCTTTTCAAACTGGCATAAAGTGCAGGAATCTTGTGGAGTTCCTCATCTGCTGTCACACATGTTTTTGGTGTCCCGTCAGAGTTCACAACACCAGCCAAATATCTCTTGCCGCCCTGCCCCACCCTCTTGGAGCCTTTGAGGCTGACTTATGCGCTTTGGCCTGAAGGATCGGCACCAGTCCAAAGCAGGGGACACACAGGCGTCCTCAGCCAGCACCCTGGCACCAAACCTTCTTTCTGTTGCTTCTGATTCTAGCAACAGGCACCACACCTCGTTCCTCTGCAACCAACTGTGACTGTAACTGGGGCCCTCTTGGCTCTGCCCAAACCCCTCCCCCCCAGCCCTTCCAGTCTTCCAGCTCATGCCTGGGGCCCTACCTTAACGCACCCCAACAACCCTGGCCATAAGCAAAGTAATTCCTTCTAGGAATTCTCTCCCGCCTACTGAGCCAGGCGGTGCTGCCAGGCCTCAGGACCCGTCCGCTTTTCACCCAGCCTAACACTGGCCCAGCTATAAAGTACACTCATTCACTTGAAATTGTCTTGTGTTCTTTCCAGGGCTATTAAAAAAGACCAAAACACACACTGATTATGAAGTGTGAAATATATCTTTTCCTCCTTCCCTTCATAGCTGAACTCAAAATAGCACTCATCACTTTGCAGGAGAAGCTGGTTTGGGTGTGGGGGGTGTGAGGTTTGGTATTTTCCTCACCTGCTCACCAATTCCCTGCTTGTACACGCTTCAGTTTATCTCAGGACATTTATTCTTCCCGACTCTTGCTTTAGGAGACGACCACCATGTTCAATAGTGATGATGTTATTATACAGGGTGCACATAAAGTTCGTGTGCAATTTAAAATACTTCAACATAGTAAAGTGCACAGGAACTTTATGTCCCCCCTGTATACTTGTATCTATGACGGCTACTGAACATTCCAACACGCCTCTGAGAAACTGAAGATTTGATTTTACTGAACTTGAATTTTAATTGAAACAGCCACATCTAGCTAGTGGCCGCTGCATTGAACAGCACAGGCAGACCCCTGGTTTCCCCATCAAAAGAGCGGATGGCAAGGCTGCGCTTTCCTTGGACGCAATCCTGCTACTGCGTCATCTTCAGGTGTTTTCCCTGCAGCACGGGAGGAATTTATAACGCAGATCCAGTCACGTGTCCTATGAATACGGTGGCAAGATTCCCCAGTTCAAATTCCAACCTAGTCTCGTTAGCTAGATGCTGAACTTCAGTTTTCTCGTTTGTAATACTCACCTGATGTACGTCAACAGGCTGGTGGAGACAGTCCACTGAACAGGGCGGATCTGAAAGCACGTTGTAACCTAAAAGAACACCAATGAATGTACAGCAATTGTGGCACACTGGTGTAAAAGTGGAACCACGTCTCAGCTATGGGGAAAAGAGGCACATTCCCGCCCTATGTGCATGCACCTTATCAATTATTCATCCCGTGGACAAGACGTGCAGAGAGGATAGAAGGGGCGCCAGGGGAAGCCTGTATTCTTAGTTTCTCAGCAGAAGTAAACCTTGACAGATTGCTTACCAACATATCAGGAGTACAAATGAAAAATAAGATTGATTCAATTAAGAAAAAATTGCCCTTGGCACTGAATAAGGTTTTCCAGATCCATTTTCCATCTACTTTCTCCCTAGGCCCAAAGGTCTATAGGACGTGACTATCTATACACCTCCATTGCCACTTGGGCCTTCAAGGTGAGGGGATAATGAGAGAGTTTCAGACACTGGAAAGTTTTATTTGAAGATGAGGCATATTTCCTGTAACTTCAAGTTTCTAAAACCATTCCTTTAAAGACCAAAAAATGTTAAGTTGCTCAAACATTTATATTTACTTATTTCTAAGACTTTTATCTTGTGAGTTTTAGATCTCTGTGTGAAATATACCTGGGCCTAACACTAAGGGAAAAGTTGGCCCTCAAATATTGAGCTGAACTAATTAGATGATAGTGAACATTCTTTAATTTCTTCAGGATCATGAAGTGTTCTAACTCAATAGATAGTTATAACATTTCAATCACCCTGTGTATTACTTAAACACAGACCTTAGAATACAAATATCTGCCCTGCTTTCATGATAGAATCATAAACTTCTAAAAAAAAAATAAAACCATCCTAACAGACTCTAAAATGTGTGGCTGAGGGTCAAAGCTTAGCTATTAAAACCAACAAAAAAATATACATATACACATATACACAACATCTCTCATCACCATGCACGGGCTGTATATGATGATTTACATTTTTGGTTGAAACCTGATAACACTTCCTGGCCACTTCCTTAAAGCAGACTTAACAATTACTTTCTGTTTCCCGGGAACCACCAGCAATTCTAATCAAGAACTGACAAAGTCCTGGTCCTGATGAGAGTCAGGCTATTCTGTGACTTGACATACAGATTGCACATGAGCTTAAATACGGTATTATTTCAACACCTGTCACCCTGGAAAGATAGTGAGTCTTACCCCCAAACATCTCGGGACATAATTTTCAGTCCCCTTGATTCTAAAAATACTAAGTGAGTGATACAGATCTGCCAGTACGCCAAAGAAGGCTCGTGCCATCTGCTTCATTCTGCTCATGCTGATTATTCTGGGGATGAGAGAGGATCAGACTGGAATAAGAGCATATATATATATATATGGCAGCAGCTAGGAAAGACTGTTCTCTGGGGCATGGGGGTACTCAGTGGTGGCAGTGGGAGGACCAGTGTAGTCCAGGGCTTCCCCAACTATAATTTGGGGCTTCTACTTCCATCATCCCCAGTGACCAAAACAAGGTCTGTTTCTAAGAGGAACCTGAATTTCCACTTTTGGTCTTCCAGCATGGGTGCTTTTCCCAGTATCAGTTCTTCGAAGCATACTGGTCCGTCTCTATCATCAAAATAAACTATTCAGAAATGACAGGAGGAGAAAAACAGTACCCAGAACTTACAGTTGCCACTGCTTAGTTTCTACTGTGTGTGTTATATAGTTTGCTAGCTGTTGTATCCAAGTGAGTGCAATTTCAGAAGAGTTGGGTCTCATTTTACGCGTTCGCAGTGCTGTACTAACTTGGTTGAAGAAAGCAACCACGAGGCTCTGCCCTAAAGGGTGGCCAGGGGTGGCTTATCAACCTGACCTTAGAGCAGGGCCTCCACAGTGGGGCTGGCTCATAGCAGGGCTTCAGGGTTCCTCTGAATTCTCTGGAATTCTGTGCAATATCAGGGAGCATGTGTACTGGACTTCTCATGGGAGAGGACCCGTAACTGTCTTCAGATTTTCTAAGGGGTCCCAGATTCACACAGGTTAACGATCTTTGAGAGGAGAAATGAGAAAAAAATCCTTCCTAGTGCTGTTAATTCAATATGACTCTTCACAGAGTTATTGATGCTTCCTGATCCACGGACCACATATTTTATGCCAGCATGTTATCAGGATAAAATAAAAAAATAAATAAAAGGAAACTTTAATAATAATGTTTTTCTGAAATTTAAGCAGTAAACAACTTGAACAAATGACATTTCCAGTGTGGCTCTAGATGATAATGTAACAGGCCTTGTCACACATGTAAGACAGGCTCACCTTACGCTTAGAGGACAGGCTGGCCTCAAAATCACAGAAGGTCATTTTCTAGCATCTTTAAAAATCTTTCATGGAAAAATATATATCCTCTACAAAGCACTCAGATATTATCCTCAAACCCACGGACACCTGAGCTGACACCGGGAAGAAGGTGCCGCTGGCCTAGGATGGGCTCCTAAGCTGGATCCACCTGCTTTGTCTGTAGACCCATCCCCCACGGCGGGCCCGAGGTGATCACGGCCAAAGATCAACCCAGTTGCTGTTTCTTTCATGTGCTCCTTTTTCTCATGCCTCTATGTTTCTCCTTCTTGGAATGTCCTGCGAGCCCTTGTCCACCTGGCCCACTGTCACTCCTCCACACGAGTGAGTTTCGCTCCCATGTGGCAAGGCAGTAACTCCACAGTCTCAGACGTCCTCACCTGGACGTGCTTACAATGACTTCGCCCTGGCTTCTGCCACCCCGCAGCCTGCTCAACAGCCAGGTCTGCTGCCTATAGAATCTTCTAAACTGTCATGTTGGGAGATACAGTTTGGTTAACCCAGGGCACAAGCTCTTATTTTCTTAGAAACGAGACTGAAAATAAGCCAAGAAAGCCAAAGTGAATAATTAACCTGATATACAGAGAGAAAATTGAGAAAGCTGTTCTGATTATACCACAGCTTCAGGACATCTAATCTATACACAAGCCATAAAATTTGAAAAAGGACAGGGTGCTCTGTTTATGCATAGTGTGAGTAATATCTAGTTAAAGACGGAAAATTGAATAAAAACATTGCAACAGTCTTTCCAGAAACTCTACTGATATATAGTATTAGGGGGATTTTTCAAGAACGCAGCCTAAGATAACAGGAAAACAGAACACTGCAACAGATTTTGGAAGCTGGAAAGCAGGTAAACAAGTAGTGGCTGACTTAGTTGTCCTAAGAAAGCTGAATTTGAAAGCTATAATGAGAAGCAAGGAAGTGACCTGATGTACCCTGCAGAACCCACCAAGGATCTGAGGAACCTGGGGCAGGAGGTGCTCTGGAAGTGAGGATGAAAGTGTGTATCAACAAAGAGTGGGTTCGACTCAGTGAAATGTGCAGCCCTTCCGACCCCTCTGGCCTCTCCCCCTCCTCCTCTCCCCTTCTACACGTGCTGCCCCTGGAGAGAGCATAACGGTGGGTCACTCTACTGAAACAGGGTGGACACCCCCGCTCAGGCAGGAGGATGGAGGGGTCTTCTCTGGGGAAGTTGACCAGCCCAAGAGAAAGGAGCTAGAGAGGAAAATGGGGGTTCCTCAAGGATTCACCTGTACTGCCCTGTAATAAAGCCCTACCCAAGTATACAAAGCTTCCACCAGCTTTTCAATGGCGCTACTGGTAAGTCAGGAGGCAGCCGGGCATCTCCAGCAACCAGAAGAAAATATCTGACAGGAAGAACTGATATGAAATTAGTATAAAAAAGCAGCTAGGAGAGGGGGGAGAAAAGACACTTTGGAAAGGAGGATATATCCTGGTGTGAAGGGGGGAGATCCTTAAAAGAAAAGCAGGATTTTTTTTTTTTTTTTAAGAGAACAGCAAGAAAGGAAGCAGTGGCAAGGGTTAAGACCCAGGGGCTGGACAGGCATCTGAGCCAGACTTGCCAGGGGAGCTTCCGAGAACCTACGGTTTCAATAAGCTTCTCTGATGACTCTCAGGCCCCTTGGCGTTTGACAATAGGGCTTATTTGGAGGGTACTTGCTGTTTTCACATTACCTAGTCCTAAGGCTCACTAGGGATTAACAGTGTGAAGCAATCTTTAACAACTCCGCTGATACTTATACAAAGCTCTTATTCAATGGCTCTTAATTGATTTTACTAATTAACAGTAAAATCATCTATAGATTAAATGGTTAAAATATGTATAGTCAGATCAAGAAACAGGACAGAGGAGATGATTTTTCAATCAATAAAATAGAGTTTACTATCTTTATCATATGGTAAAGTTACCTATTGCTGCCATTAAACATTTCACTGCTGGATTAGAAGTCATGGACCATTTGACAGAGCAATAAACTGAAGGAAAAATAAAAATTTCAATGGAATTATCTTTCACTATTTGCAGATAGATGTCTACAATACATAGAAAACCTCAAAGAATCCAGACATGGAAAATTACAAAGATTGGTAAGGCATTTGGTTATAAAAACCAAACTACAAATTCAGCTGCATTTCTAAATACCAGCAAACAGAAATATGATTTGGAATACCATATGTAGTAGAATCTCCATAGGTGACTACCTCCCTGTGTTGACTACCTTTGACTACCACCCTGCACTGACCTGATTTTCATAGACTGGACATGCACCAAAATTATGTACCAGTACAGTAGGCCTAGTTTCCCTATATTGACACATTCCGTTTGTCACCATCCCTTGGGTGGTCAATTTACAGAGGTTATACTATATATTAGTCACAAAACAAAGATATCTGAGCAAAGCTCAGCAAAAGAGAAAGAGGTAATACACAAGACGGGAGATGTACGTACGGGTAAGATGTACGTATCCAAAGATGCTCTTTCTTAGGAATTAACAGATAGGATCCAATTAAATTGGTCTAGAATGACCTATACTTGAGAAAAGAGTAAATAAAAGTGAAATTAGTTATTAAAACTCAAGGTAGTCATTGTCTAGGAAACGATCATCTCTTGCTTAGGAGATCAAGAAAAGTTTCACGGGGAAGTCAAAGCTTCGGCAGCACGTACGAGTCAAACCCGTGTCCATGGGGAGGGGATCTGTTTCAGGCCAAGGGAATGAAACCACATGGGGCATCTGGAAGGCACTGTGGGCGCACACATGGGGCACAGCAGAAAATAGGCTGGAGAGACAGAGACAAAAATCATGAAGGGTCCATTCTACTAGGGGAAGGTGGGTTTTGTAAATTTTTTAGCAGATTGACTAACCTGTTTATTCAAGCTAGCTACAAACACTGAGGTTATGTGGAGGTGGGAGAGGCAGAGAAAGAAGTAGAAAAAGATGCCAATAAAAGAACTGTCTCAATGAGGATGGGGAAAGGCATCAGCCCAGCCATGTGAGCCTCAGGCAGGCACAGAAGAGGGAAAGAATCCACACGACCAAGGGGAAAGGGTGACCCAGGCTATGATGACCAGGAGCCAGGCCATAGGAATCTACTATAAACAGCAGGCTTGTCATCAGAGTCTGCTTTGGGGGAGGGGCAGCGGGGCAGTGGGACCATTCAGGCTTCTGCCAGATCTCAGAAGAGACAATACTGCCCTGCAGAAGGAGAAAGGGCAGGTTCTGGTGCTACTCTGCGAGCAAACTAATGGGGCTGGGACTTGGGATACAGGAAAGAGGTAATGGTGGTGGGGGAATGAGTCACAGGTGAAGAATCAGCAAAACAATAGTTGTTAGTTGTTCAGTTTTAGACATGTTGAGTTTAATGGTGCCTGATGGGCATTCAGGCGACCAAGGAGACCTGAGGTGCTCCCCCAGACTAAGGAACCTTGGTTTCTGGGAATTGGATGCCATTCTGAACCTGCTTTAAAAAGGTGACTTTAGTATAAATTACTCTGAGAGCTCTATGGGTGGCCTCAGATCCTGTCAGTGAGCTTGCACGATCACCTTGATCGCCAGTGTTGTTCCTCTCCAGAGTGGTTTGGTAAAGCGGGTTAGCCCTGGGGTTAGAAGGAATTTGTTTTCTTTGGGGCAGGCTGCAGCTAGACAGATCCTGCCCCTTAGGACATCCCCTCTGCACTGCAGCAGGGAGGGCAGAGGGCTTGTGGGGGCGTGCAGATCTCAGGGCCCCAAAGACAGAACAGGCCTTCTGCCTCTAAATCCCCCCAGTTCCTCTTGGGTAACATGGCATGGTGATAGGCGTATGGTGATAAAGATGAGCAAAATAGGAATTAAGTCTGGCTTGGAAAACTTGATAAGATGTTCCTACATAACTTCTAGATGGCGATAACACAAACAAGACCCTGATAACTTAGAAAAACAAATTTCAAACCCCCTTGGTTACCTAATCTACTAGAAGAAAGTGGGCTTTTTCCCAGACAGGAGTCTTTCTGTGCTATACTTTGTTGAGCAGACTGGAGACGCCTTCTAACTCGTGTGATTTGGGTGATTTGTGACTGGTTTCTTCACTCTGTCTACGAGGGAGGGAGAGTGAGTGTCTGGGAGGGCAGCGGGGATGCGAGTGGAGAACGCTGACAAACTGTCGCCCCTGGACTGGGCAGCAGCCCTGAGAGGCCATGGGAAAGGCCCTGGTCCATGACTGGGAGCCTCAAAGAACCACAAGATGGAGAGAAGTTGAGCTTCCGAGGGGGAAAGGGCCAATCTGCTGAACAGGGAGCGAGGACCCATCCTCACAGCAATGCCGCATGGGTCTGTCACTACCCACCACTGCCCTTCCTCATCTGCAGAGTGGAAGACAGCCAGGACTCTCCTGACAGGGCCAGAGGCTTTCCCCTGGACAGACCATTGAGCATGGTGCCCACTGGGAAGAAAGTTGGGAAGGAAACAGCTCTTCAGATTCTTGACTGAACCTTTGACACACCTTCTCTCCCCTCCATATACCCTGTATTTGTACCTGGATATTTTTAAAGATAGGGTCTTATTCTGGTGCCTAAGCTGGAGTATCGTGGCATCATCACAGCTCGCTGCAACCTCAAACTCCTGGGGAAAGCTGTCCTCCCACCTCAGAGTCCTAAGTAGCTGAGATGACGGGGGTACACTACTATGCCTTGCTAATTTTTAAATTTTTTATGGGGAAGGGGGTCTAGCTATGTTGCCCAGGCTGGTCTTGAACTCCTGGCTTCAAGCAACCCTTCGGCCTAAGCCTCCTAAAGTGCTGAAATTATACGTGTGAGCCACTATGCCTGGCCTTGTATTTTTAAATAGGAACATTCAGGAAGGAACAGGAGAGTGTCTGTAATTAAGCAAAACCTGTGTGCATCCAGAGAGGCAAGTGTTAAGCCTGGGACTGGTTCTCAAGCTGAGAAGGGAATGACCTTGTTTTGAAATGACTATTTATTAATGAAGACTGGAGGAAGCCTGGTGGGGGAGGGGTGGAGAGAAAGCCCCCAAATCCAGACAAGAGCTTTCAGCATTAGGAGATTTTCTAATTGTTTAAATCAGGGACGGAGACTGTTCCTTTGTGACAGCTGAAAATGTATCCCCCTCTTCCCTCCCTGGACATCCTTGAGAACTCGCCTTTACAGGCCCTTTCAGGGTCTGCTTCTATAGTGAACCGTGGCGATCTCTTTCCCTGGAACTCAAGTGTAGGACATGAAGGACCCAGAACTCTAATTAGCTGTAGAGCCTATTATTGTCTCCCCAAAGCTTACCATTCTAGGGGAAACAGCCTGTCTCCTTCTCAGGAAGTGTGCGAGGATACAGGCTCACTCTGTGAAGACAATTGAGGAAAGTGCCTAGTCCTGCCGACCACAGGAAACCAGTCAAAAATCACGCAAAGGACCCGGGAAGGCTCTGAGATCTAGAAAGGATGCCCAAGACTTGGGTGGGCATACTCGTGACACTGAAACAAGATCACTAAATAGGTAGAAAAGGGAGAGGAAGAACAGATGACAATGTGACAGCAGGGCACCGCCGCAGTGGAAGTACAGGTGACATCATTTTTGTTGTCCCTTTATCTGAGTAACTACACTTCCTACATTTTGATAATGACTACCTGGGCTGAGTCTAGGGGAAGAGGCTAAGCGCAGGCAGAGGGAAGGATGCAGGAAGGCCCAGCTGGGAAGCCTCCCGCGGCGCCCAGGGGACACGCGGGCAGGGTGGATGGGGAGCTGGGTGTGGAAGGCAAGTAGCCAGAGAGGGGCCTCGGAGGGGGCCAGGCCAGAGCAGGGGCCCCTGGGATTATCCCTCCCGGAGGGCACTCGGAGCCCGTGAAAGGGAGGACATCTCAACAGATCACCTTCCAGAGAGGAAAACACTCACAGGGCATCACTTTCTGCCCTGTGGGAGGAAAGGCAAACGCAAAGGTCCTATTCTCAACTCCTCTTACACAAGAGGAGCCCAAGACCAAAGCTGCTACCCTGGACACACACGCGATGGACAGTTTTTAAATGACAGAGCATAGTATCTTTTTCAAGCTTTTTAAAGGAGAGCTATCCAGAACTTACAATAAACTGTGTGCAAACATGGTTACATGAGGAAAGTGAAATCGCTGTGCCTCGCCCAACATTCATGCCCTTTCCTCCAAAAGCCGCTGCCTCTCTGGCCACCAGCCTTATTTTATTAGACAAAATCACTGCGCCGAGCACCAGGCGCAAAGTTTCTTTATGCCTTTCCATGTCATGCCCAATAAATTCAAAGGATGCAAAGCAAATCGCTCATCCAGAAATATTTAATTCGAAACACAAAAATATTTATCACTGCTCCTTTCAGATTATCCTGGTTTTTAATTTTTCCTTTTTACACCGATGAACACTTCATCGGGTTTCCCTTTTAAAAGAGAAAGGCTCTGAAGAGACAAGGCGAGTTTTCCAAGCTACTACACTGGCTTCTCTGAAAGGGGAAAGGAATGTTAAGGAAATAGGAGAGAAAGCTTCAAAAGAGAGGAACACTAGCAAGCCGGGCCTCTTCTCCTTTTCACCTTAAGTCTTTTCTCTCTCCCATTCACAGCTTTAGGTCCTTTGTTTGTTTAACAAACCATTACAATCATACCCGGCTCAATGGGGGAGGAATGCGAACTCTCTAAGTAGCTGTCCTTGCGATCCACATGTGTGGTCCAGCCCGGCCCGCCCAGCACAGGCTTTCATGTGTGCTCTGCGCTCCTGGAGGCCGGTACCTTGCTCACAATGAGCCCCATCTCCAGTGCTGCGTGCTTACTGCTCCTTCCCAGTAGCCCAGAGCGATGTCTGCCCTAGCTCTTCCTTCCCTGCTTGCCTGGGGACTTCCTGCTTGGGCCTGACCCCTTCCGCTCCTGAGACAGACACGGCCTGGTATATCAGCCTCCCACCCCCGTCTTTAGCCCACGGACTCGCCACTGAATACTGGGCAGACACATTCCAGGATCTGACTGGTTATCACCCCCAGTCTCCTAATGTCCAACAGACTGTAAACAGAAGATACAAGGCAAGACCCTGTCCGCCGCCTCCCACGCCTAATTAGGACCGCTCTGGCCTTTCTCCCTTTCTCAGGTCCTGGCAGATATGTTGGCCCTATCGGGATGAATTTTGGTTTCTTGGTCAGTAAGTGAAAATCACAGTTAATAGTATTTATTGTATTGCCATTGGAATCAATGATATTTCACCAGTTATAATATTTCACGTGAGCTCATAAAGCCTTCTCATGCTATTTTGTCTAATAATTTCCATCTCACAGTCCTGAGATAGGCAGAAAGGCACCCTTGTCTCCACTTGACAAATAAGGAAACTGAAGCACACAGGAGTGAAGTTCATTGCCCACACGCATGGACTAAGGAGATACTGGAAGTTATGTACGGTACGAGCCAAAGCGCTTAGTATATAGGGAATGCCGGAAGAGCATTAGCTTCCATTAACACCACTTCTGATGATGACAGTGATGAACAGAGGCTGCACCCAGGTGTTCTGAGCTTAGCCATGTTCTCCTTCCACTTACACCTTGCCATCCCTCCTAGCTAACCTGTCTGTTTGAGCAATGGCCTTTAGCAATAGCTAATAAGCTTTAGTCTCTTCCAAATAAAGCTTCAGAATATGTGGCTGAATTGCCAAGTGCAGCAGGTATATGACCTGCATCTTCCTCAGGTTCACTAGTTAACAGCGTCCACAGAGAGAGGACCTTTCATGCAATCTACTTATGTACACACCTCCTAGTGTAGTCAAGGGCAGGTTTTATGGTTTTTAAACGGATGGGGTTGTCAGCAGAAAACCATCTGGGGGCATGACTGGGCTGTGACCTGGGGACAGAGGAGGACGAGAAAAGCTACTAATGGCATCACTGGAGTACAGCGTACCACTGATGCTTTGAAAAGAAATGGCTAAAAGACTCCTGTTCTAAGGCACTTTGCAGTTTGAAGGCGGAATATATTTACTCTCCACTAGAAAGTTTTTGAAGTCCCTGGAACCTCCAGCACATCCTTGCCTAAGTTTACTAGGTGTTTCCCAGCAATTATTAATAAACATGCCCAACTAGAAATAACTTTAAAACTGGCACACCTACTGGGTGACAGGAATCGTCAGGGGCGAGACAGGAATGGAGTCCTCCCGGGGCTTGTCTGAAGATTCAAACCTGTAAGGAGAGACCTTGCACATCTTCAGTGAATGAAGCTAGAAAGCCACGCAGCTGATGATACACAGAGGAGATTTTCTAGTGATTTCTTTTTCATGCATTTTAAATAGATTTAGTATTTTAGATGATTTTTAAGTACTGAAATCCTTTGTCCTACTTGCGACTGGATTAGAAAAACTCTCAAGTTTTCCCCTGCTTTCTGAAACTGGAATAAAAGAACACATGAAATGGCTTACACGAAATATTCAAAACAGCACTCAGAGGAAATGGTGTTTTTTTAAAATCAACAGTATTAAAATACCATAAAACAGGTATGCAAATCTATGCAATAACAGAACCTGAAACAAATTATGAATTGAAAGACAGTCAGCAATGTAATAACCAGTTGGCACTCATCTTTAACAAAAGCTTCATATAAACACATACACTTATATTTGCAAGGTGAAAAGGATGACAGCTGCAGATTGAATATTCAATTAAATGGTCACTACACCTGCCTTCGAATGAGTATGGAATCCTTTTTAAAATATAGATTCCTACACCATGAGACAAACTAGAGCAGACTGCAGCAGCATCATGGGGACCCCCAGAATATGTTTTCACCAAGTTCTCAGAAGCCAGGTCTAAGGCAGCATCGTGCCACTGATCCTCATAAGCATTTGGAAACCAGTACCTCTGATCACCAATTAATTAATTAATTATAAAACTTGCCTTCTTTTTAACTAAGATGATTCCAATCCATCAATCCTCTTATGGGGAAAGCTTTTCAGGATTTTCTTAACCAATAGAAAGGTAAAATCTATTATGAAACAAAGCTGATTATATCTCACCTACGTGATTTATTTACTTGGTTGCCTGTTTGCCTCTCTTAATTTAATTCAAAAGGCCATGTCCATTTATTCTGTAAGAGAACATCCTTTTAAATTAAAAATGGAAAAATTAAGGTCATTTTTAGGCAGCTAAAGTTTAAAAATTACCCTTCACAATTCAGGGGGAAAAAATTAGCAGTGAGCAGGTTATTTGTCTGAATCGCTCAGAGAATTTGTTTTCCTGTTTTGCATGCATAAACACTTCACAAATCATCGTCACGGTCCGTCCCTTTTCTCAAAATGCTCAACATTTATCCTGGTGGTTTAATTAGGTGGTCTCCAAAGGCTTGTATCAAAATGGTTTTTAAAGAGCCGTAAAAAACATTAAAACAAAACAGAAATTCTTCTGCATGATTCCTCCCCTGTGCCTACCCATCTCACCAAGAGACAATACCAATTTATGTATTCAGGGAGGAGGGGGCTCTCTTCTGCTTCACAGGAAGGGCGCCCATAACGTGAGGTACGCAAACCAGACAGTGCAGTAGCTTAGCTTCATTGTCAAAATATTCAAATTATCACCCAAAGAAAGCAACTCCTTTCTGAATTCAACAATAGTCCCTGGCCTCGGAGGGCTCACACAGGAGCTTATTCTTAAGCTGTTCAATGTAAGCAGCACTAGTGAAAGAGGAGAACCCTAGCAGGGAGGGATCAAGTCCCTGGGCCCTTCCCACCTGCCATCTCGGCACCAGTATGACGCCTAAATAGTTAACAATGTGCCAGAGGACCCATGGCAGGCCTGGGGGAGACGCGTGTGCAGTATATGACAATTCAATAAAGCAGAACAGAGACTGGAAAAAATAACACATCTCAGTCTGACAGGATGCTACTCTGCAGACGGCTTTTCAGGTCAGAATTTAGATTTCCAAAGCAAAGAGAAAGAAAAATTTTAAGTATGTGGTAAAAAGGACCCTATAAAATGAAGCCATCCCAATGATAAAAGTTCCTGAGTCCTAGAGTTGCAAGAAAAATCCCATTTTTCTAGGAATGGAGACTGGCACGTATTCAACAGATTAGTTAATTGTTGTTAATGAAGGGGAAAATATTGTTTGGAAATGATTTGTTTATCCACTGATGATAAAAACTCAGCCTTCGTGACTCTAGAGCGTCTGATTTCCAGAATGCATTTTTGCTGTCACAATATGTTTTTCTAAGCATTTGCTTCTGAGAACAGCATTTAAGAACATGTCTTTTTCTCAGTTAATGAACTGGTTTAGCCGCCCGCTGGGCATTCACTGAAACCCAAATTGAACAAAGGGATTTCCTCCCAGTTTCAACCCATTCACTTCTAGCTACTCCTGGTTTTACTTTAGCAAATTCTTCAGACTGACTTTTTTGTTTCTAATGATCTGAGTGGGAAAGAATTGGGCAACCCCCAAACACTGAGAAGTCTGCCCTGGTTTGCAGGAAAGAATCCTCCAGATTAGAGATGTGCAAGGTTTGTTTTTGAAAAGCCCCTCAGATAGGTTTTATTTTCTTTTCTAAAGCCCATGGTTCCGGTGGAAAGGCGCCCACCCGATTTGGTAGATTACAGACAAGTCTAAATCTTACTTCAGGGAGAAGGATCACGGTGAACAATGAGATTGTGTCTTTGAGGTGGAAGCCCCAACTGTGATATTCAGATTCACCTCCGGACAGTGATGTCACCTGAAGGATGACAGGGGCATGTTGCTAACAGTGGAAGAGGCTGTGGAGCTGGCACCGGGCTTCCACCTCCCACACTGTACATTGACCTCCCTCGGGGCCTTCTGCACAACCCAAGGTGTCCAATGCTCCTTGAGGTCAGAGCCTCCCAAATCTGCATCTTCTATCCTGAGCTTTCCTTCAAATTCCAGGTGAATAGACTGGAACTACCTATCCAGGTGGAGACCCAGCAGAGTCTCTCCAGGTGACCTGTCCTAATGCCATAGCACACTCTTACGCCCTGGACCACTCCTCCTCCTACATGACCTGGCATAGCAAATGGCACCACTCTGGAGCAGCCCGGCTCAAAAAGGCTCCCCAGGTGAGGGTTATCATCTGAAGCACTTAACACCCTCAACAACCACATAAGTAGACTTTTGCATGAGCCCTATTTTACTTACAGGGAAACTAAGGCTTAAAGATTCCGCTCATTTGCCCATGGGAACCAGCACACAGCTGAGCTGGGATGGGGTGCAGAGTTGGTGAGTCCAAAGTCGGTCCCCTCCATGTCACTTCCTAGCTTCTCCACAGTCAGCTGGAGTCTAGATTTTTCTCAGTGCTAAGCTTTACAGAGTCCATAAGCTGACTGCCTCTCAAATTTGTTTCCTTCTCTTCATTCCCATAGTTACCCACTGTTTGGGTGATGTTTGCCTTTACTATGGCCTCCAAATCAGCATGGTAGGACAACTCTGGAATTTTACTGTTTATCCTCTCAACAATTTTCCTTTCTAGCTCATTTAAAACAGGTGGCAGCCTTGGTATTTTTGTCCAGCTGAAGACAGGAGCAGCCTGAAGAAGTCTGTCTTTGTTAACAACATCTAAACCCAATGAGAACATTCTGCTGAACTTCTGGGAGGTGGGGGAGGCTGGGTTAAGAAGGTGCCAAAAAGATACTGGCCTTTCCATCACCAGCCCACACCCCAACACAGGTCTGGAAAGGAAAAGGAGATCTGTCTGCTCCCAGCAAGGGGGCTGGTGCACTGCTCTGTGCCCCCAAGGCGGTGGGTAGAACCCTAAGGTCAGTTGCATGGGATATGCTAGGGAGGGCAGACCTTAGGCAAGAGGTTTCCTGCTTCCATCGGTGGCCCTGAGCTGTGAGGCTTCAAGAGGCCACTATTGTGATGTATCAAGGGCAGAGGCCAGTTCCTCACCTTCCAGGTGCCAGGGAAATCTCTGGGTTCCAGGACATACTCCATGGGGGAAGGTGATGCATCTACAAATACTGATGTGCAATTTCACTCTAGGCTGGCAGAATGGGGGCTGGAGTCTGATTTAAGATGCTTATGGGAAATAAAAAGGGTAATACTTCTTGCATACTTCAGACCTACAGTGTGGCTTCAATAAGGTGCAAAGAATCTTAGAATAGTAAAGAGTAGCGAGAACTGATGGAACTGAAGCTTACCTATTCGTCGAAAAAGGCCACCACCCTGTTGCAGAGAGAAGCATGGACTCTGCAAAGGCACAGGTGACCCGGAGGTGGAGCGTGTGTGTGTGTGTGTGTGTGTGTGTGTGTGTGAAGGGGCGTCATTCTGTGTTTGAAAACCCGGGGGGGGGGGGCGGGCAGACAGAGAAGGCAGGAAGGAAACCAGGGCAGATGTCAGCGCATACTCACAAGAATAACTCCTCTGATTCCTATGCAAATACCTAGAAAGGGAGAGGCACAGAGAGTCATCTTTAAGGTCTTTGTCCCGCTACAGTAGAAACACCAAAGGTAACAAAAACAAGGTCCACTTGGATGAGGAAAGACAGTGGCCTGTGCTGCTCGAGTTTTGAGGTCCCAGACACCCTGTTTCCCAAGCCTGGACAAGCCTCCCAGACGAGCATGCTGGGACAGGCACTGGGACTGCTGCTTTCCATAGACGGAAAGGACGGCGTGCTGGGAGCCTGGGAGCCTGGGAGCCGAGGTGCTCTGGGGCAGGGAGATTGTTTCCCACAAATCCTTAATGTGCCAGTTTTGTTGACTGAAAGATGTTGCAATAATGATCAGTACTTATGGCACCAAATGACATCTAAGGGGGCTCAGACTTTGAGGTCAGGGTTATCTTCCAAGCAAATTCCACTGCACGTCTGTGGTCTGTGGCCGAAACATCTGAGAACTTCAGTAAAGGCTTATAAAGACCCTGATGAAAAGGGAAGAGGACTTTAGATAAGCCAAGATATGTCAGCCATTATGCAGAGATCAGAATTTTTAGCGCAGAGAGGTCTGGCCAAAAGAACTTCAGATTTGCGGGAATTAGCAGCCAAGAGTCCCCAGTTTGCTGCCAAATGGGCATGCAAGGCATGGGCACATCCAGAGAAAAGATGACCTGGGAGAGGAGGAGTGGCCCAGGGAGCAAGGGCCTTGTTGCAGAGGCAGAGTTGGTGGCCAGGATGGTCCCTAAAGTCCAAAGCACAAAGGTCCCCCTATCTGCTTTGGTTATAAGGACAATGAGCATGTTGTATTAAATTCTACCCAAGAAGAGAGCGCAGACAGGGAACACAGAAGCTGGGGGTGCTGGACAAGCAGGGAGAGGTTTGCAGAACCAGGGTGACCTGAGAGCTGGGCCACTCTGGTCTCACAAGGGTCTAGCCTCTGTTGGCACTTGCTGTCTTTGTCACACCAGACAGGTGAGACCCAGAAGGGAAGTGAAAGACACAGCCAGTGAGCACTACAGAGCCCATCCCCAACCCGCCACCTGACACGGGCAACCAACCCCAGGAAGCTGGCCGTCTTCCAATCTCAGGTTCCCAAAACCTTGGTAGGGATGGGGGTGTAGAGATGGGGAGCCAGTCCATCCTATTGGCCAAAACGGAATTTCTATGTGGCCTCCTTTGAATGCACCCACAGCCTGGTATGAGGGAGCCTGGAGTCAGTCGGGTCAGTGGAAGGGGGATTTCCACACCCTGGAGACTGAGGTCCACACTGGCTCCCCTTCATTCTCACCACAATGCTGCTGTCAGAGTGATTCTTCTAACATGCAAATATGTTCCTGTCACTTGCCTGTTTGGAATTCTTCAAAGGTCCCATTAGTTTCTGTCAACCGCAACCCAGAGTCCCAGCTAATCAGAACCACTGCAAGTTTTTACTCAGGAGAGTAGTACATTTGGGCTTGTGTTCTGGAAACTGACCTCAGACAGCACAACACACGCGTTATTCTCCTGGATTTACCCATTATGTACAGTAAAATGGGCAAACGGTAATTCCCATGGCAAAACAAATAAGCCAACTGTGCACAGAAAGAATAAAAGCCATAACTGAACTCTGAACTTCTCTGAAACTATATAGAAACTATTCAGAAAGTTCTCAATCTTTCCTGAATCAGAACTAGCCACTTATAGGACAAATGAGAACCATTTTAAGAAAACAACATAAAATGACTTTGATCTTAATGAGGTTCCAATACATGGTGATTATTGTGTTTTATGAATCGCTTCTAATTTCTGCTGCTGAAACAAAATAGAAAAAATTACCTTGGTAGATGCCACATAATGGATTAAGTTATTCCCCCCAATAAATATATTGTTACATAGTATAAACATAAATAATTTTTAACATTTTAAACACTGATTCAGAGATGTGTTTTAATTCCCAATTTTTCTTTTCTTTTCTTTTCTTTTTTTTTTGTTTTGAGACAGAGTCTCACTATGTCACCCTTGGTAAAGTGCCGTGGTGTTACAGCTCACAGCAACCTCGAACTCTCGGGCGTAAGCAAGTGTCTTGCCTCAGTCTCCCGAGTAACTGGGACTACAGGCACCTGCCACAATGACTGGGTATTTTTTTGCTGCAGTTGTCATTGTTGTTCAGCTGGCCCCAGCTGGGTTCGAACCCGCCAGCCTTGGTATTTGTGGCCAGCATCCTACCCACTGAGCTACAGGTACTACCAATTTCACAATTTTAATAATAATAATATCTAACACTCTCCTGTAACTCCCTTCATCCCCAACTGCCTTCATTTTGACTTTTTGGTTTGTTTGTTTGTTGAAGAAGAGGGAGGTAAGTAATTTTAATGATATTCTTTAGATAATAACTTCTCTTACCTAAGAGTGCTATCATGTATTATACTCACTCTACTTTGTAGGAAGCATCCTCCACTTAATACTAGTTTGTGTGCCTATAGTTAATTAAAAGCTAACCACATGGTAGTACGTTTCTAGATGCAACCTAAGAAAGATGGTGTGGCTTAGAATCAAGGGCACTGGCTTTAGGATTGGATGGTGGCTCTGCTGTTTGGAAGGTGCAAATTACACAACGGCTCAGTCTCCTCTCCCATAAAATGGAGCTATGCGTCAACCTGGCAGAGCCGTTATCAATTACACATTCTATATGTACACATAGAGGTTAAATGGTAGGTACAGAGTCCAAAGTATACATACAAAGTAGATGTGGTCTGTGAAGAGGTGTGTCAAACATGATTTTACCTGATAAGCTCACATTAGAAAACATTAATAACTTATTTTGGAATATGATATATATAACAGGAAATCAGAGCATAAATGACGGATTCACATCCATCACCTTCCATTGTGAACTATGATGACACAATGCCATCTCCTGACATGTACTTAGAAAAGAAATTTCTATTGTCTGTGCATTTTAACACACCGTTTGTCATGTAGTTGAAAGATTCCTAAGTAGTGTTACAGTTTGTGGTGCCATTAATGGGAATACCACGTTTGACTAGAGAAAGCAACTGCCAATGTGCCTGGCAGGTGTCATAAAGTTACCCAAATGCCACACTAAAGTGATTTGGACATTTTTGGATAGTGCTACTTTGTTCCTTTGAATGTGTTGATAGAGGAGGACTAGTTTCAATTAGAATCATTTGGAAAATAGGAATTGAAACCCGTAACCTCATATTCTCCTCAGTTAGCCATCCACCCAAGGCGCTGTGGACAACCTCCCTAGAAAGTTAGCCTATAGATCACAGAATAAAATAGGAAGCAGCTTAGCTAGTAACAGGTCTGCAGTAGGAGTGGGTGGAAATCAAATATAAGATGAAACATAAGAAAATGTACAAAGATGACTAGAGTTTAAAAATTTTAAAAAGCATTATTACAGTCAAGGACATTTTGCAAAAACTGTGTGGAGAAGCGCCAAAAGTTAAGATTAAGCCACAGTCAGCACTAAAGCTGCAAAACAAGGCAGGGTTGCTTTAGGGTGAAATGGGCTTGAGCAGAAAACACACATGTGTTATGGGGAAAAACACCAAAAATGTTGGATATGAAATTTAAGACTGGAATTAGGAATCATTATCTTGAGATAGGTGGTGGGTACAACAATCGTAATCTTCACATAAATGGTGGAAAATAAGAAATAAAATCTGCTGATGTATCATGAGGACCTTGCCAACCATGAATCCCTTCAAATAAACACCGGATTTAGCGACATAGCCTGTTTCACAATGTTAGAAAATTTGGATAAAACATATACAAATTGAGAATTGCCTCGTGTTAAGATTTTTAAAAGATTTAGAGATTTTGCATTGCAATATGTTACATACTAGGTATCTGATTCCAAATGGACACCACCTCAAATTTTTCTCTAGTATTTAAGATAAAACAGTTTGCAAACATCTTTTAAAAATATAAGAGATCACAAAGTTTCTAGTGAGTCATAATAATCAATTATATAAAAATATCAATGATATAATACCCATTACTTCTAATTTAATATGAACGAACAGCAATGATATTTCTTAGCATGTTCTCTTGATTTGTTTTCTAAGAGTGAAAAATAGGCTTTTGCAATTCTCAACCTTCATCTCCCAGCCTTATTTTTCCCTCAAGGCCTGAAGTCCCTCAAATGTGAATCCTCGGACAGCAGGCGTTTTCTGAAACATAACAGCCTCTACGGTAGAAGGGGCAGAATGCTTTGTGCCCATGCAAGGACAGGAGACTACAGAGCCAAGACTGACCACGGGAGAGCAGCAGGGCAGGACTTCCAGGGGTTAGGAGAAGACACATTTACCTGTCTAAGTGAGGTACAGATGAGTTTTAGATGTGACATGGAACAGAGGCCACGTCAGAGGTGAGAGCAATCCTAGAGGGAAAAAAAAAAAAATCAAAAGGTTAAAAAAAAATCATCAGGAAAAAACACACTGGTGGTTAAGTAGACATTTACCTATGCAGAATGTGAGTTCAAGGGTACCAGAGTAAAAAGTCTCCATCAACATGTCTTAACACCTTATCCCAACGTTTCAAAGGCACATCTCTAAGTCTTTACAGGACTTTTAGAGAGGTGATACAGTGATACAGTTAACAGCACAGAATGGTGCCAGAAAGCCTAGATTCTAATCCTGGTGCCATGCAGGGCCATTTAGAGACCTCAGGCAATTTGTTTACTCAATCTTTACCACACTTCCCCCTTCCCCCCTACCATAGAAGATAACGATCACACCTACAGCACAAGACGCTTCCAGAATGAAGTGCTTAACACCGTGCCTGGGAAGCAGGGAGCTCTCCTGCTGTTCATAATTACTTTTCAGAGACCCCAAGTGAAAATACCTCATAGCCTCAAGCAGAAATCAGAAGATAACAGGAATCTTTTTAAGACTGTCAACTACAAAGAACACTATCCTTTGGGAAAAGGAAACATGTCCCAGAGCAGGGCTGGGGGGTGGGGTGGGGTAGGGCGGAGGAGCCTAAGGAATGAGAAAGAGACCCTAATAGGCAAAAACAAACAAACAAAAAAACCCCCCAAAACCAAAAAACAACCAAAACCTATCTGTGCTTAACTTTAATTTTTTTGTTTTTAAAGACAAGATTACTACTATTGGAGGACGCCTGGAGAACAGAACTTGCTGACAGTGAGCATACCCAGTTATTCACCTTGGGATAAGAAAAATGATGAAGACAGAACAAGTGATAAGAAGGCAATTGTGGAATTTTTACAGACAGAAAAAGATGTAAATATAATTTTGCGTGAAAAGAATGAAGACAGGAAATACAGGAATCACCACTCAAGCTCATCAATTCCCACGTTCACAGATATAAATTCATGATTGACTGAGAGTCCAATCCCACTGGGTGAATACTTGAGCACCAACCCCAGGCAACCTCCCTCTCTGGGCAGTCCTCATTTATGCGCGGACCAAGAAGGATGTTGTTTGTGGTTTCTTTTTTAAATAGAAAAACCTTATTAATTTGAATCCTACTAATTTTAGAGGTATGGTCCTTTAAGCAGAAAGTGAGTTGGGGTTTTTCCTCTCGAGTTGAGGATGTGTCCCTAAAGTAGAGAATATGGAACATTGCCAAGTAAACATTCAAACTACTGAAAACACATACGAAGTATTTTGACAGCCTCACTAATATATGAATGATTAATTGGACGATTGGGTATCTAGTTATTACAGATGACCTTTATAGTAGGAGTAACATCTGGCCTTATACAACTTACACATTATTTAATTTTGAATAATTCTATATTTCAATTTCTTGTAATTAAATCAAGTGGGAAAGGAGTTGTGTTGTTTTCGATGACTAGATAAGCCTTTATTAGGGCTGTTTTATTTAGTCATCTGGATGGAGGGGAAGGATCTGGTATCTTTCTACTAGGACGTTTTGCTTATATAGATTAAAATGCATTCAAACATGGGGACCTAATATTTGTCAATCCTCAAATCTATTTTGAGGGTTTGACTCTTAAATGACATAAAATTATTCTTCTTGGAAATCACAGCAGGCATGAGTCTGAAGAAAAAGGCTCTTTTTTGGAGGAACATGTAATTGCAGTTATCTGATTCTATAAACATAGCAAGAACACGATTTTTAATTACAATCACTTCCATGGCCTACGGTAGCTCTTTTCATCAAGGCCAACAACATTATGCCTCACTGCTCAAAGCTGAAATATCATCAAATGAAAAAGTGCCATTTAATTTCATACTTTTCCTTCCACTCTTCTGTCCTCCCCACTTTAGTATTACTTCACACAAAATAACTTCCAAAAACTGGGAGGATTGAGCAGTCAAGTTATAAAACCTAAGTGCGGTGCTTCCTGCATCCTTTTCTGCAAGCTAATACTTATGACAGTGTGAGTCTACCAATGATCAAAGCCATGGTCATTTTCCTGTTTCATAAGAACTTTAAAATCTCAGCAGAATCACAACCTGCTAGATCTACCATATTCGTACAACTGAAACAAACACCCATCCTCTACAAATTCCTACCATAACTCACAAATGTGTAGATCTCTATTTTAGACTTCATCTCTACCTTCAATCAAAACAGAAATCTAAGTAGATTTCTTTAAAAATAATCTTGGTGGTAAAAATAAAGCTTAAATAACATGGAGATTATGTAAAATATTAGCCTGTTCCTGTACGTGTGTCCTTACTTACTTTTCCCCCCTCACATTTTCTAAAAATTTCCACTATGATTTCAAGATATTGTTTTCCCAAAGAATATCGACAATTATTTCTCACTCAAAGCTCAAGCTTAAAAAAGAAATAGGTTGTAACCTAAGAATAGCTCAGAAATTAGACTTGTCCTGTGGTCTAAAATCAAGGTAGACAGTCCTTTAAAATCAAAATTTTCCTAACACTTTTCACTGAGAAGGGAAGGTGTTTGTTTGCCTCCTTTGATAAGGGATTCATGACATACAGTGGTAGTAAATCCTGGTTGAGGAAATTGTCAAAGGATGTTTTGTGTTTTGCATTATTTAGCATTGACATTACAGAATTAAATCATATAAAGTGGAAGCTTTATCCATTCTCAATACCTAAATTTGGATAAGTGAAAGTCTACAAAATTCTAAATTCAAACCTTTAATAAAAATAAACATTACATTGGGGTTTATTTTTAGGAAAGAATAATAGAGAGCTTGGATGGGAAAAGGAAATGCTATCTTACTTTTTATGGCTCCTTCTACAGGCTGTGGACTACTGGCCAACAAACGTGCCAAAGCCAAAAAAAAAAAAGTGTTTAGTAATTATCTATAAATAATATATTTTAAAAAGCAATAGCACTAATCAGGTAAACATAGACCAATGGGATTGGCCTAAAACGTAGTATTTGCAGTCGAAACCTGCATAAGTAATTACTTTCAAAAGAATGTACAGGGAGCCATCAAACCCCATTCATTCAGCTCCATGCATTTACCGCATTTATGGAGCCAAGAGCTCTGCTAGGCTTGGAAATATAGAAATGAATACAACACAGCTGCTTTACTTCCAGCTAGAAGAATACACCTAAATAAAGGGCTACAGGGCAGCGTGTTAAGTGCTGTGATAGAGGTGTGCACAAAGGGCTATGGGGGTCCAAAGAAGAAGCCATAAATTCTTCCTGAGAAATCAGGCAAGTGAGGGGAGATGTGAAAGAAGGTATGGACATATTTCTTTGCAATAAATGTAAGTTTTTCCTTATTGTGTTCTAAAATGGAAGGTAAGAATTTTAAGATTTATGAACTACTGCAATTTCAGGTGCTATCCTGGTCTATCAGCCAGATTCATTTATATTGGATGCAGACTTCTAATTATGATACCCCAAGAATAAAAAATTTTAGAAAGAATTGTGTTATCATAATATTCCCATGAAATGCACATAATCCAGAATGGCATGAATTGATGGCAGGAGTTGAACTTAGATCTCAAGTTCAAAGATGTTTTTAAACATAAATGAACAGACATATTTAAGAGAATTCATGTATAATATTATCTTAAATATGACTTTTTTGCCTGCTTTCTTCTCAAATCAAAAATAAAAGAATCACCTGATTATATCATGGTTAATATTTGTCTGTCTCTACCCTTGTGTTTAGAAAAAGAAGGGGTGTGTTGAATCAACTTCTATTTGACATCATTTATTATGCATACCATATTCCTACTTATAACATAGTTGTGACAAAACCTCCATTGTTCATTACACACTAGCCACAAACTTGAGTAATTCTAATGTAAGCATGAGAAACTCCTGTCTCCTTTGGGGTGAATTTCCCAATTCCTCTGTGTTAAATTGAGGTCTAATTTTCCCTGTGCCTGGTTTTCACAAGAAGGTCCATTCCACCCCATGTGCTCCCTTTCAGCTGTCAATAAACAGAGGCAGTGAATTCCCCACGGCTTCACAAAGCTAGTTAGGCAGAGCCATTCATTCCTTCAGGAAAACAGGGCATTGATTTCAGCGAGTTCCCAGGGAGCAGCTGCAACAAAGAGATCAAAGGCCCACCTCTCTTTCCCTCCATTGCTTTCATTAGGCCCAGCCCAGACAAACAGCGACAGGTTTCCTTGAGACAAGGAGAGGGCCCGGCAGACCACCTCATGGTTCAATTCAAATTCATCCGTTTCCTACATTCCAGTGACAGTCCAGAATGCTAACCATGACAAACCGGCACAATCACCCGGCATAATATACTGCTCGCTAGTTCATCCAAGGTCAGAGGGAGAAAACAGGCACTGAGGGCAGTCCTCCGCTTCTAGGGCCTGCTGAGCCTCAATGGCCCCTGACATTCCATAAATAAATGTCTCCCTCTCACTCTCCCTTTCTTCCTCCATCCTACAACCCCACAAGTGACGGTCTCACTTAACAATCTACAATTTCTTTCATGTCACCGTGCCCAAACTATATAGAAACTTTATTCTCAGTCTCATAGAGACATTGGCAGAAGACTAGGGCTGTATGTACAGCCTTTATCAGTTCGCTGCTGTGTTAAAGCCAATCCACTATGCCCACGAGGAGCTGTGATTTCTAGGGTGTCCCTGAGGGGGGACCTCCAGTGAAGGCCACACAACTTAAAGAGGGAGTTGGTTTGTGGACATTCTGTTTGTTAAACAAAAAATGTGAGCAGAGATATAGTAGTGTTTTGATTGGATCTAGGTAATCACCCAAACTGGGTAATTCAATTCCTAAATGATAGACTGTGTGTGTACACCTGTGTGTGTGTGTGTCTGTGTGTGTGTGTGAGAGAGAGAGAGAGAGAGAAATTACCTAGAAGGAAGAGCAAGAGCAAATATGGAAGAAAATGAATTACATTTGATGGGTCACCTCAAGGGAATGAACAGAATGAGAACGCTACCAAATTCACCATCGCATTCTACTCTGCCTCCTTCATGCAACCTTCAAGAAAGCCTGTTACAAAATGTGTTCATTTTAATGTGCTCCATTCCATTTCTGTCACTGATCCTGAGTAAACATGGGAATAGATGGGTCAAGTTTCAAAATTCCTAACCCAAAAGAAAATAAACAATATTGGAATGAAAGGTATGGAGAACTCATTCCTTGGTGTAGAACACAACCTCTCCACGTACCATCTTATAACCAGCTTCAGTTCTGACCTGGGGGGTCATTATACACCTGCAGAGACATCTGTCACCATTTACTCATCTTTGCCGGCCCAAGATACCACTAAGTACAGGGAGCCGAGCAGCCCTCAAGGAAGGAAGATGCGCCCTCATTTCCAAATTGGGGCAGAAATGAACTTAGAAAATACAGAACTCTGAACTGCACAGAAAAGGCAGTTCTGACGAGGACAGTGTGACCGTTAAATTAGAAACCTTAAAGCTAACTCTGGCACTGACTAAGGTTGGGCTTAGGGGACACATTTAACCTCTGTCTTCCAAAATGGAGATAGAAATGTCTGCTAAGAATTCCTTTACGAGGTATTGTGAAATAACTATTCCTTCAAAATTGTGTATCTCATTGAAGGAAGATAGGCTTATGAGTAGAACTTCTTCATGCAATGTGTGCTCTGTAATTCAATAGATGTTCTCTGGAAACTCTCTTAAGTTTCTATAAATCAAATCATATTTTAAAAGTGCTCAGAAATATTCACTACTCGAAGTCTATGGCAAATGGCCAAATACACATATCAACCCATTTATGTATTCTTGGAAAGCATTTACAAAGCACTTGGGAACACTCTCCATTGGATCTTTACCACCACTACCTGAGAGAGATTATTTTAGTAATACATTTTTGAATGAGCAGATTGCAGGCTCAAGAAGGAAAAACTGACTTGCCAAAGTCGTAGAACTAATAACTAGCAGAGTTAAAACTTTAAATTCAAGTAGCCTGTCTCTCTCATGTTGTTCCCATTATACTTAACAACTATGTAATGTGGACAAAATATTAAATAGGAACAGTAACACTTTCTCTCACAGGGTCTTATATAAAGCGTGAACACCAATGTTGGCAAATGATAAAAGCACAATAATGAGAGCTATTATTAATCAATGATGAAAATCAAACCAGTGCAAAACTTGTTAAAAAAAAACAAAACAAAACTCTTCCTTTTCAAGAAAAAGATGTAAAATTTAAGTTTCAGTCTCTAGAATACATAATCCCCTCTGGCATTGAAAGCTTAGGACTCAAGTCTGGAGTCCTAAGACTTTATGGAGACGGACTAATGAACCAAGATCAAACTGTTTTCAAAGATAAAGAAAGCTACTTTACAAAATAGAAACATTAATTGAAGTGTCTTTTAAAAAGAAAGCTAATTGAGGCAAATCCTTGTTTGCTATAGAGCAGCAGTGTGGGTTTTTCTGCACAATTCAGCTTCACTTCTTGGCATTTAACCATTTCAAGGAGAAACACATTAGTAACAGGAAGAAATTTGCAGGCTATTACCACTTGAAGAGAAAAATTCGTACAGGGATATTTGTTGTTTGCAGCTAGTGCTTTAATGTTCTCAAAGAATTTCACCAAGTCTGGCACAGCCAAAAAAGGCTTTCAAGAGAAGGTAACATTTATCCCACCTTTTACCTAGTATAGAAATACTTCT
This sequence comes from Arctocebus calabarensis, assembly GCA_963573935.1. Lineage (NCBI taxonomy): Eukaryota > Metazoa > Chordata > Mammalia > Primates > Lorisidae > Arctocebus > Arctocebus calabarensis. The sequence continues at coordinate 45,862 of CAUYON010088454.1, forward strand.
AGAATATTCCTGATTGTCCTGGAGTTTGAGACAAGCCCTGTGAATTCTGAATATATCATTCAGTAAGTTGGGTTCTTTTTCACTGCTTTTGTTCATTTGGAAAATTAAGTGGCTCTCCCTACCCCCTTTTAAAAATTTCATCTGAGGCTTTGATATTAAAGAGGCAGGGAATAGAAGCCACTATTGTTTCACCTAATGCTTAAGGCACCTTCTAATTCTATAGTTCTGTGATCAAAATTACTGCTTATTCCTATATTGCATTACCTACCATATAAACATGTCATTTTACATGCACATGTTAATCTATATCTAAGAAATACTTTTCTTTGCTTCTATTTATATCAGAAATTAATAGTTGGAAAGTATTCTTAAGACTATCTAAGAGAACATGTCTCACTAAAAAAACTCAGCCTATGGGTAGCGCCTGGAGCTCAGTGGGCAGGGCACCGGCCCCATATACCCAGGGTGATGGTTCATACCCGGCCCCTCCCAAATTGCAACAGAAAAATAGCCGGCGTTGTGGTGGGCGCCTGTAGTCCCAGCTACTAGGGAGGCTGAGGCAAGAGAGTCGCCTAAGCCCAGGAGTTGGAGGTTGCTGTGAGCTGTGACGCCACAGCATTCTACTGAGAGTGACAAAGTGAGACTCTGTCTCTACAAAAATAATAATAATAATAATAAAGCAAAAAACTCAGCCCACACTTGGTAAAAGAGGAAGACTGTTTCCTATGAAGAAATGAAGAGTTGCCTTTCTATAACCTCCCTTAATTTGGTCTTCTCTAACAACATGAAACAAACATAGTTTTTAATGAAAGATATTCACATATTTGAAGATAAGTATAACAGTCCCTTATATGGAGTCATTAATATGAGACCATTCTTCTTTTCTAATAACAGCATGTAGTGCTACACATTTCCCTCTAAGCAATGCTATAGCTGCATCTTAGTCATATGAAAATATGTCTTCATTTTCATCCAATTCAAAGTAATTCCAAATTTCCGTTTGGATTTTTTTTTTTAATAGGTTACTTTTGGGAGCAGTTTTAGGTTCACAGCAAAACTGTAACTAAGGGACAGGGATTTCCCATGTGCTCCTGACCACTACATAATGCATAGCCTCCTCCATTATCTACACCCCATACCAGAATAACTCATCTTGTTACAACTGAGGAACTCACATTGTTACATCATTATCACCCAGACTCCTTATTTAAATGGGGGTTCACTCTTGGTGTTATGTGTGTGTGTGTGTGTGTGTATATATATATATGTACTTTGATTTGTTGGGCAGAGTGTTTTATAAATATCAGTTAAGTTGGTCAGTTGATAGAAAATTAATAAGGATATAGAACAGCACTATCTCCTTGATCTATCATCTATTGAGAGAAGGGTGTTTTAATCTGATCATAATTGTGGATCTATTTCTTCTTGAGTATATTGAACTTCTTTTATTGGGTGCATAAAAACTTAGAGTATGTTCTCTTGATGAACTTACTACTTTATCATTATGAAATAACTCTCTTTTTCCCTGGTAGTATTCTTTGTTCTAACCTCTGCTTTTTCTGATATAAATATGGACCCTGCAGTTCTTTTTAATTAATGTTAAAATGGTATGTTATTTTCACTCCTTAGCTTACAACATATTTATTCTTTTATATAAGTTTTTCTTTTTTTTTCTGTAGGCAGCATATCGTTAGTTCTTATGAGATTTTGCATGTTTTTGTTTTTTAAATCTACCCTGGTATTCTTTGCCTTTTAATAGGTTTTTAAAAGCCATTTACACTTAATGTGATTACTGACATAGACAGCCTGAAATGTAGCATCTTGATACTTGTTTTCTAATTGTCCCTTTTTCTCTTTCTGCCCTCTTTTAAATATATCTTTTTCGATTTAATTTTATTTCCTTTGGCTTATAACTCTGAATGATACCTTAGTGTTGCTTTAGAGTTTATATCTTCAGCTTATCATGATAATATATTCAGGTAAATTAAACATTTTGGGTATAGAATAAACCTTTATGATATTTCTATTTTTCTTCTCCTGATCTTTGGAGCAATAACTGTTGTAACTTTTACTTTTACATGTTATAAACCTCATATTACATTGTTACTATTTTTGTTTAAATAATTATTTTTTACCAGATTAAGTAATAATAGTAAATCTTATATATTTACCTAGTTGGTTACCATTTCTGATGATATTACTTCTTTTTTCCTTCTTCCTCAAGGACTTCCTTTAACATTTCTTGTACTACTAGTGGTCTACTAGTAATAATCCTTTCAAACTTCTATATGCCTGAAAAGTCTTTATTTTACCCTTTTTGAAAGATATTGTAGATAGAGATTTTTAGGTTAACAGTTTAAGTTTTAAGTACTTTAAATATACTGCTCTACTGTCTTCTGGATTAAATTATTTCAGATATGAAGTCTGCGGTCATTCTCATCTTTATTGCTTTAAGAGTAAGGAGTCTTTTTTCTCTGTCTGCTTTAAAAATCTCCATTACTGGTTTTACACTGATTGTGGTGTGCCTTAATGTTGTTTTCATGTTTTTGCACTTGCTTGGCATTCATTAAACTTCTTACAATTGTAAGTTTACTGTTTTCTTCAAATTTGGCAAATTTTTAGTTATTATTTTTGTCCCCTTTCTCCTTTGGAGACTCCAATAATACATGTATTCAGCCATCTGAAGGAGTCTCATAGTTCACGGATTCTCTATTCAATTTTTTCTAGCTTTTTATTTTTTTGTGTTTCACTTTATATATTTTAATTGCTATGTCGTCAAGTTCACAAAATCTTTCCTTCTGTGATGTCTACTCTTCCCTTAATCCTACTCAGTCTGTTTTTCATCTCAGATATTTACATCGCCTGTAGAAGTCTAAAAGTTCAATTTGGGTCTTTTCACAGCTTCCATCTTTTCTCAATAATCTTATGCTTTCCTCTACCATTTTGAATGAATAGAACATAGTTTTAATACCCTTATTAAATCTGTTTAGCAAGTTTTTATTAGCTAATTTATTAAATTAAATCTGTTCATCAAATCTGTTTTAGTATCTCCATTTATTAAATCTGGATCATTTGGGGGTCTGTTTCTATTGATTGATTTTTCTCTTCACTATTGAATTTTCCTGCTTCTTTGTATGTCTGGTAAATTTTGATTGACATTGCACACTTTACCTTATTGGGTACTAGATATTTTATATTTCTCTAACTATCCATCTTTATTCTGGGATGCAGTTAAGCTATTAGAAACAATTTGATCTTTGAAACCAAAATTCTGAAAACTACGGCCCACAGGCCAAATCTGTCCCTTCTATTTCTATAAATAAAAATTTACTGGAATGTATTCCAATACATGTAAATACATTCACTACATATTGTCTATGGCTATTTTGTACTACAGTAATATAGATAAGTTGTCACAAAAGAGACCAACATGGCCACAGAAGCTAAAATATTTTCCATCTGGCCCTTTACCAAAAAAAAGTTTTATGATCTCTCTCTCTTTTTTTTTTTGTAGAGATAGTTTCACTTTATCCCCCTCGGTAGAGTCCCGTGGCATCACATAGCTCACAGCAACCTCCAACTCCTGGGCTTGGTGATTTTCTTGCCTCAGCCTCCTGAGTAGCTGGGACTACAGGCTCCTGCCACAATGGCCGGCTATTTTTTTGTTGCAGTTTGGCCGAGGTCGGGTTTCAACCTGCTACCTTCGGCATATGGGGCCAGCGACCTACTCATTGAGCCACAGGCGCTGCTTATGATCTCTTTTTAATAGCTTACTTTTAAGATTTTTTAAGGCAGGATCAGAGCAGCCTATAGTCTAAGGCTAATTTTACCTCACCACCAAGGGGCTACTCTCTGAAATATAATGCCACTTATATTTCACAGTTTTTCTACTCTGAATGGGAGAGGGAGAGGATAGGCACATTTTTCCTATCTATGTGAGCTACTTTTTCTTCCCAAGGATGCCTGATTCTTTCTTCATCCTTAGGTAGTTTATTTACACTAATCAACACTTTTAGATGAAAACTCTAGGAGAACTCCCTAGAGGTCTCTGGAGTTCATTCTCTGTAAAACTCTCTCTTCTCTGGTACTGTGCCCAACAAATTCTAAGTGCCTCAGTGTCCCTGAATTTCTAACTCTACTACTTTGACTTAGGCTGACCACTGAACTGTGTTAGGTTCCCCCTTCTTGTACTACAGCCTGGAGGAAATCATTTGTTTTTCATCTCTCAGGTCTCACTGTCTTGTGCCCCTTGCTGCTAAATGTCTGAATGCCTTTGTTTCATATATTTTATGGTTTTGGAGTTTGTTTGTTTGTTTGTTTTGCTATTTCAGGCAGAAGGATAAATCCAGTTTCTATTACTACATCATGACTGGAAGTGGAAGTCCTCTCAGTATCAAGTTCTGATCTTTTATATTTTCACTAATGCTTTATATTTGCAAAGAAATTGCCCCAGCTTGAGTCATTCACCCATTTCTTTGGTCAGAGGCAACAAGAGAAGGTTGTATTAAAGCAAAGTCAGTAAGCACAACACAATCCCTTTCCCTCATCCCACTTACTCACCTTTGTGGGATATATGTTGGAATATGGAACCCAAATTATATCAATAATAAAATGTATTTGTTAACATTCATTTTTCCATCAAACCAGTATTTATTAAGTGGCTGTTTTCCAGGCACTATTCTAGGAGCTGGACATTCACCAATGTGAACATAACACACAAAAATTCCTACCTTTGTCGGGCTTATCTCTGAAATAAGGAGAGACACACAAGCAAAATACCTATCCCATGGGGATTAGAAAAATGACGTAAAGAAGACACAGGGAGTATGAGATGGGGAAAACATTATCAATTTGAACTAAGCTGGTCAGGGAAGGCCTGAGTGAGAAGGTGAGAAATTGGTGAACATAGGAAGGAGATAAGGAAACGAGTCATGTGGCTATTTGTAAGAAGAGTAACTATAAAACTGACGTAGGAACAAGAAAGTTGGTATGGCAAAGCAGTGAAAGAGGTGCAACAGTAAGATTAGGCGAGAGAAAATGAGGGCCAGATCATGCAGGAGCTGATGAGCCTCTGTGAGTGAGACAGGGAGGCACTGGGGACACTGGAGCAGAGAAGTAACGTGATCAGACCCACAGTTGTAAATATTTTATCTGCCTGTTGTGTGGAGAGTGAGTTATAGAGAAGAAAGTCTAGAAACAAGGAGACCAGTTAGAAGGCTACTGCAATAAGAAGACAGGGAAGCCTTGCACCAGTGTGACAGCAGAGGTGGGGAGAGGTGATCATCTTTGGCACATATGTAAGGTGGAGTTGACAGTGACTGCCGTCAAGAGATGAAAATAGTTCCAAGGTGTCTGGTCTGAGCAACTAAAAGAATGGTTGCCATTTACTGAGATGAGGAAGACTAAGGGACAAGGAAGTCTGGGTGGGAGTAGATGAGAACTCAGGGGCTCAGCTGTGGACATGCTAGGTTTGGCATGTCTATCAGATATCTAGATATCTAGCAATTGGATATTTCAATTTAGAGTTCAGAAGAGAGGTTCATACTGGAAGTAACTTGGTAGCTGCCACTGCTCACATGTGTATGTATTTAAAGCCATGCAAATAAGCAGAGGGGGAGTGAGTGCAGACAGAGGAATGGTACAAAGACGTCGACCTAGGACACTCGACGTTTGGAGGTCAGGGCGATGGGAAGTGCAACAGAGCCTGGTAAGAGTGGCATGGCAACAGGACAGCATCTTGGACAGTGTGAACACTCAGAAAACAAGGAAGAGTAGTTCTTCATAGAATAGAAAGAAGCAGCAGGTCTTCTGGTGGCAGTACTAGAACCTTCCTAAAGCGAGGGGATCAAGACAGATGGGGAGAAAGACTGAGAAATTGTGGAAAAGGAAGCAGGGAAATTAAAAGGGGTGGTAATTAGAGAGAAATGGTGCTAAATAATTTTAAGTAGAAGGAAATCCATGAGGCAGGGGAAAGAAAGGACAACTACTGGAACAACATCCTTGAGTGGGTGAGGGGCATGGGCTCTCAGATTATAACTACAAGTTTAAGCTTTAGATTGGATCTAGACAGTTCATCCAAGAAGGAAGGGGACAAGGTAGAACATGGGTTTAGGGACGGGAGAATGGGCAGATGTGGTGATGGAAGCTCCCAGAAGTTCCCTTTCAGGTATTTCTATTTTTCTCAATGAAAAGGGAGGCAGTGTCATCAGCTGAGAGAGAGAATAAGGAAAGAGGACCTGGAAGCTATAGAGAAAGAAGATTTTAAAATATTTTTCTAGAAATTAATTGTCCAAATTGCCAGAAAATATTAGGGGAACACTTCAAGTTAGCATCACATTGTTGAAATAAAGGCCAGTGAGCATGGCTGGGTATTTTCCTCTAGCTATGTTCAGCTAGACAGCTGCAGGCATAGAACAGGCAAACCAAGGCACTGGCATATAAGCCACTAAGCACAACAAAGCAAGGGGGTAGGGGCGTGTTAGACAAGTGTATGGGTGATCTTAACAAGGTTGGCTATTTACAGCAAGTAAGAAGGGATGTGAGTTATGAGGGGAGTGCTATATAAAAGTGGTATGTGTAGGTAAAGATAAAATTTTGTTGGGGACCAGGCATGGTGGCTCATACATATGATTTTAGGCTTCAGGAGGCTGAGTTAGGAGGATTGTTGAGTTTGAGACCAGACTGAGCAACATAAAGATCTTGTTTCTACAAGAAATTTAAAAAATTAGCTGGGCATGGTGGGGTACACCTGTATCCCCAGCTACGTGGGAGGCTGAAGCAGAAGGATCGCGTAAGCCCAGGAGCTCGAGATTGCAGTGAGCTATAATTGTGCCACTGTACTCCAGCCTGTGTGTCAGGATTAGACCCTATCTCATTAAAAAAATTTTTTTGGAGAGGGTCAGGAGACAGGTGAAAATGGGATGCTGGGAATGAAGATGACGAAGGGAAAGCAGTTACTGTTAATGACTCAGTGCACAGTATGACCACAGGAGGGAGTGGCTGAAGTAGTCTGGAGGACAAGATCATTGCAGCAGAGAAATCAAGGAACTGAGAAGCCAGCATATCGCAAGGACTCTATATTGCCTTGAAATTACCAAGAACTAGGACACATTAGTCTTGAAGAAAAGGTCAGAGAGCCATTGGCTAAATCTTCAAGGATTAAGGAAGAGTGATGAAGGAATTTGTAGATAACAAAAAGACAGAATGCATCACAGATTTCTACTTTACAGTAGAAACTGATTGAATAACCATATTTATAATGATTTAGCTGTTTTAAGTTAGTCCAACAGTCCTTTTATGCTATAACTTTTTTGATTCTGCTCAAACACTCTTAATTTCTTTTGTTATCATTGTGAAAAATGTATGACTTCAGTTTTGAAGCAATATTTCCCAATGAGTGTTCCACGGAGCACTGGTTCTATGATATATTTGATGACATAGGGTTGCATGGCAAAATATATTTGAGAAACATTACGAACCAAACCTCATCTTGGATAATCCTTTGCTGGAAACAAACAAATCTAATTTAAAATTCAGTTTTTTCCCCAAATTTACATGACCACAGGCCCTTTTTCCACATAGTATCAGTTAACATCCCAAGCAGTGAATATGTTAAGACATGTACTTAACATATCTTTCTTTGGGAAAAGATTATGTTAGAGGTGTCTGTCTTCCTAGCAGTCTCAAAATAAGTAAGACAGAAACTTCTAGAATAATATTTAAAACACTGATATTGACACTGCCGTAGAATGCAAAGCCCCATTATATTTTAATATTTTGCAACAATATTCTCTTTTATTGCTAACATGGTGAAAAACAAGGCGATCTTCAGACAGTGATAGTTCTCAGAGATGTCTTTAAAATTAGTTCAGCATATTTCAATTCTTCTCCATCAAGATGACACTATGTCAGTATTTTTTTAAAGGATGCCATAAAGACATTTTAGATGAACACTAAAGTGTCCAACAGGGTAAATGTATCTCAGCTCTTCAGATGGCCCTTTGCTCTCACTAATCACAAACCTAATAAGAAGTCACCCCAAAGAAACGGCCCCTTAGCCCCAGATGTGCAATTCCGAGTTCCTCAAAATATCTATCATTTAATGGTGTTAGAAAAAAGTGAAACAGATCTTAAAATAATATAAATGCCAAATAATAAAACATTTTCCTCTAACTGTTGCTCCAGGACCTCTACAAAAGTACTGCCATGTGATCAGAGAAGAAAGGAGGAGGAAGAAAAAAGTGAAATGTCAACTTACAATAGCCAATCGCTATGTCTGTCAATCAGGCAGGAGCAATCTGAAAACAAATATAGAAATTATGCGTTAGTGTTACTTAATAATTGCACATTCTTTTTTTGACTGTAATTTTGAGGTCACTGTAGGTTCATATGTAATTTGAAGAGAGGCTTTCCTGAGTTTCCCACAATAGTACATTTCATAAAACCAGAGTACCACATCACAACCAGCATAATTGTATTCCTAAGATCCAACAGTCTATTGAGATTTTCCAGTTTAACTGTACTGTGTGTCTGTGGACAATTCCATCACACATGCAGGCTCTCACACCCAGCACGCCAGTCAAGGAGCTTGCAGGTCCATCCCGAGGCCCCTTGATGCTGCTCCCGTATCCCACCTCCTGCGCAACCTCCCTGCTGTCTCTGGTCCCTTGCGTATCTATTTTCAATGCTCAAATAATAAGGTCCATTTATAAAAAATAAGTATTTTACTCACTGTCCATAAGAGACTACTACCTACTTATACGTCAAACCATGAATTAAGAATTTTAGTTTTCTGCATTAAAGTGTAAGTTTTAGTTGAAAGAACACATCCTTCTGGAGAGATTTTCTTTCCATTGTTAGCAAAACATAGATGACTCACTTCAAAAATCAAAGGGTGAAAGGTAAGATAGTCAGCAGTGCTGTCTCAATTCATGCTAGAATCTTGACATTTCTCTAACACGAAAACTTTGAGTGCTATCATGGGATAATCTGGGTATTTTACACATGTTGCCTCTTTTAAATGGTCCTAAAAAGGCTCTGGTGTATTCACCATCATTATTCCTGTTTGGTCCAGGAAGAAATGAGGCACCAAGATCGCATAACCGGCAGTAAAAGATCCTGGAACCTGGGACCAGGCTCTCAGGTCCCAGACCATCCTGCCCCCAAGGAAGCCCAGGATGATGACATCAAAATATTTTGTGTCATTGCTTCTGCAGACAAATCACCTGATTATTGGTAGACTTCACTTTAGTATATAGTAATTAAACAAAGAAAATGTCCAAAATTATGATCTGTAAGATGGGAGTAGCATTTTATTCAAACACTAAATGATGAGAAATTGCCAAAAACAAAGGTTGGAACACACAAGAAAAATGTTGTATTATGGCAACCAACTGTTCACTAGCCTTAAACAACTCGTGGGCCACATATGTTGCTGACTGCAGGTAGCATTTTATATATAGCCATGATTACTCTTGGAGAAAACCACACTCTGCTCGGCGAAGATGATGATGGGAGGACTGAGATTTGTGAACAGATAAAAGCTTCAAAATGAGGCTCTTTAGAGACCTCTAAAACTCCAAAGATAATGTTCCTATTATAATAATTTGGCAGACATCTATTGTGACAAAGTTTCTGGAGGTTTATTAGCTTAATACCAGCGCATTATCACCGAGGATTAGCAGGCACTTTCTCCTGTGAAACAGCCTAGCACATTTAGGCATTGATGCTGCATTTTTGTCCCTCATTTGACAGCGTTTAAAAGGTCCTCCCTTAATAAGCCATTGGGATGCTGTCCCAAATCCTCTGGCAAGGCTTTCTTTGCAGTGCTAATTTTACAGACATCTCCTGGATGATCCAAGTCCAAGAGGCGGCCAGGGAGGGAGAATCAGCGTTGTTGGGGAGACACGTAACTGAGTTACACAGAGCACGAAAGACACGAGGCTCTGAAGTTCATCTTCCATATGAAAACACACACGAGGTGTTACTCAGGAAGGGAGTTCATTACCTCATTAACATTTAAATGTTTTAAAAACGTTAAAATGCTTAGATTTTACTCAATTTCTAGAAATCACTATTCATTTAACTGAGCTTTATAATCTCTCCTAGTTACTTAAAGCTTATCTTTCCTTAAAGGTGGGAAGGTGGAATATGGGGGTAAAGGAGCCCCTCTCTGCCCGCTCAGATCCTGTCCCATGACACCTGCTCACCTTTCCTCACCCTCGAAGCTGGACATCCAGGGCTGGGCCGGTGTGTGCTACACTCAGGGCCTTCTGGATGCCACCCACCTCTCCCAGCCCCCACTCCCATGGTTCCCGGAGTTAAGACTTCTGTAAGCCTTATTCTTTATTTTTTTCTTATTTTTGTAAGCCTTATTATGTCAAGAAAACATTGCGCTCTGGTCTTCTTGAGAAATATAAGGCCAGATGGGAAACTTAACTTTCTACGAAAGCTTCCATTCCCAAGTTTCCCCAATAAGCTTTGCTAAGTAACAGTGAGTGTTAGAAATCTCCCGCATCCCTCTAAACACAGTCACCAGCAGTCTAGGGTGTAAGCACGACACCTGTCTGGTTCATCGTTCTCAAACAGTCCACAAAATTAGCTAAAGTGTTCACGTTTGTTTTGTTTGCGTATTACCTCAGCTATAACATTTAGATCACTATTTTTCTTCAACTGTTAAATTCTTAGAGGACAGAGATGATATCTGTACAATTATGTGGACAAAGCATAGCCAGGTACAAACATCCACTAAATGCCTTTGATGGGGAAGAGCACAATCACAGTAAAGATGATGCAGCCTGGCTTTATTTCACCAGAAGTTCTAGAAGGTTTCCAGGAACCCAGACACAGACATAAGGAGAGAAGCAAGATTTTTTCACTGAAAAGGCAGCATCCAGCTTTAGGGGCTACTCTGGATGCTTTCCTCTGAATTTCAATTACCTGCAAGGAAAATAGTATCCCTTATTATATGAAAGCATTTTAAAATGCTAGGATATGCAAAACAGACCATGCCTATTTAGTTCAGGCTGCAGTAACAAAGTGCCATAGACTGGGTGGCTTCAGCAATGTTTATTTCTCACAGTTCTGGAAGGCAGACAGACGTCCCAGACCGTGGGGTCAGGGTGGTCAGGATCCCCTTCTACTTGCAGACCACGACGCTTGTGTCCTCACTCTGGCCTCTTCTGATAAAGGGCACCAACCCCATTCCCAACTGCTCCAACCTCATGACCTAATTATTTCCCGAAGGCCCCACCTCAGGATACCATCAAATCAGGCTCAGAGTTTCAATGCATAACTTTTTAGGGGACACAAATATTATGGCAATGCCTTTAATAGACACGATGACGATTCAGGTATTTTTTTTTTTTTAAGTAACTCATAGTCTATAAAATCTCACACCAAAAATAACAGAGGTAGGAGGAAGAGAAAAGATGACTCAAAACCTGTGCGATTCTGTAATCAGAGAGCTGATCACATAACAGTAGAAACGTCAGAGGCAGCTCAGTGTGACAAGGGAGTGCTTCAGAGAGGAGTCAACTCGCCTAACAAGGAGGTGGAGAGGACACTCCAGGAGACACGGAGGGAGGCTGCAGAGCTGGGTTCTCATCTCCGGGCAGAATGATATAGATGGCTCACGTTAATTCTTTGTGGCAACTTGACGTAGCCACAGGTACCCAGATTAAACATTATTTCTGGGTATGGCTGTGAAGAATGTGTTTCTGGATGAAACCAGCATTTGAATGAGTGGATTTCAGCAAAGCAGTCTGCCCTTCCATGTGGGCAACAACCATCATCCCCTTCAGGGCCTGAAAAGAACAGAAAACACAAAGGAAGGAGGAATTGACCCCTTTTTCTTCCTGTCTGGTTGCTTCAGCTGGGACATTGGGGGTCTTCCCTGCCCCTACACTGGGATTTACAGCATCGTTACCCCTGGTTCTGCAGCCTTCAGACTTGGACTAGAATTATACCACTGGCTTTCTGGGGCTCCAGCTTGCACATAGCAAATCAAAGTATTTCTCAGCTGTTATAACCACCTGGGCCAATGCCTCATGATAAATCAGGCTCTCTCTGTGTCTATGTATGTATGCATACACATACATACACTCTGTGTCAACTCATCTGGGTCTGAGGGGCTGCCCAGCAACTTTTCAGTATTTCCCTACTCTTTGGTCATTTTGTACCTTCTATCTTCCAATTGTCCCCCCCACGCCCGATATGTACACATAGTTTATAAATATCTCTCTGTTAACATCCTTACTTCATGCTCACTGAGAAAGTAAAAGCTATTGCATAGGGCATCTCACCTTTCCAACTCTAAACCAAGAAACTTCCTAATATCCACAGGTGCACACTCACTTCCACCTCTCCATGCAAAATTTCCTCCCATTATCATCTCCCTTTCTACTCAAGGTACTTCTCCCATTCTACAACCATGCTCTGTTATTTCCCAACTTTTAAAAAACAATCCTTTCTCAGATAAAGTTCTAAAAAGAACTGAAAACATAGATAATCTCCATTTCCTCACCTCCTACTCACTTTCCAACCCATTCCCCAGGCTCTTATCTCTACCACTCTATCAAAGGATCCTTATCAAGGTCATCAAAGCAATTCTTATTATCCTCATTTTCAAAATCAGGACAGGGAGGCTCAAGAGAGATTACTAGGTTGAGATAGTGAAAACACACCTTCCCTTGGAGATACGCAAGAGCCTGGGGCTGCCCCAAAGCACTCTTTTCAGGATATTAGACTAAGGACTTCATCTTCCAGGGACCCCACCCTCCTTCCTCCCTGACGTCACCCTCCCCGCAGTAAATCTCAGACTTACTCTCCATGGAATACGTCACTGTTTCTCATTTTTAATTGAGAGAAAGAACCTTGCTTCACCTATGAATGCTTTTTGTATTGATCATCTGGTGTAAATTATTTAACTGTCCCAAGAATAAAATTATTTAATTATAAAACTAGGGGATAAAACCACCTGAGACTAGATATACAAATAAGAAGAATTCATACAAAGAAGAAAATTTTGCAGAGAAATAAAACCTTTCTCAGTATCGAACAGGTAATAAGTAGAACAAGCATTTGACCTCTCATCACCTGGATTCTAAGCACCAGGCTGCCTGCCGTATGGGATGGTTACATCTCATCATGTCCATTACATGGTGACAGGACAAAGGCATCATTCTGAGAGATGTGACATACTCCCATTGCCTCTATGAGGTCAGAAAACCTACCAATGATGCAAATTTGCCATGAGCAAACACATCATATGACCTACACCATAATGGGGCTTTACGATGAGAATTTTGTCAAGACACGATACTCAGGGCATTTTTCCTCCCTAGCTCTCTATCTTAGAAGCCAAATTTGAAAGTGTGAGTTGTGGTACAGATTTATATGCTCAGCCCATATCCTAGTCTGGTATTCTAGACACACAGACATTGAAGTTGATGAGTACTGTCTTGAACCTGGGTGAGCGGGTCTCTGCCTGAGGACGCATGCTCTGTTTCGACCCTTCTGCGGCTGTGCTGTTCCACCTAAAAGGAGGAGTCTAGAGGTCTAAGGGGAGGTGACTACCCAGGTGCAAACTCCCTCTTCTAGGCTATGCTTTGCTCCAAGTTTCTAGGACCACGGAATTCCTTGTAAAATTAGCTCTGAACCTAGTACCAGGAACCACGATGGGCCCTTTCTCAGATCAATGTTTTTGAGGGCAGATTGTATGGCTTGCTATATGCAGCCCTGGGCCAAGGTGTGGCCAAGAGGCAGCTTAGGGGAGGAGGTCATAGCTAAAATGTCATAGCTAAAGGTCTGGACCAGGAAGAAAAGACACGATGGACCAGGTTTGGGGGCCAACTTGCCTCCTGCATCATGGTCTAGAAGTGCAGACCCCAAGAATTTCACATTTAGACTTGATTTTCTAGGTCACGTGAGGTAAATTTGTCAAGGCAAGATACAGTATATTTTAGACTTAGTTGGTTAGCCTAATCTATAACTTTTAAATATTTATATATATGGTAAAAGTCTATTTTATATTTTGGCTTGAACTCCACCCCCTACAGTAAGGCACAAGACAAGTTCAAGGCTGTACATAAACAGTTAATGACTGACGCAAGACCGTGGCAGCTGAGAAGGCCAAGTGTCCCAGAAAGTGGACAACTGCAGGACAGTGGTCCCTCTGTAGGCTTTAGTCTTTCACTGTGCCAATCTACAATGGACATTTAATGTGAGCAAAAAGTAAACTGCTTTTGAATAAAGCCTCTGAGGCTTGGGGATGGCCTGTCAGCACAGAACAGCACTCGCTACCCCAACCATAGGGAAATTGTTACCTGAAGAAGGATGTTGCTTTAGCAAAAAGCTAAAATATATGACCTTGGTTCAGTGGTCAGCAAGCAGTGAGGATACTGATCTTAAGTGCCAGAAAAGTGGTGATACATTTTTCATAGTGGCAATGCACTTGGTAAGACAGCTGCCTTTGGTAGTAGGGGAGGGAGATCTCCTGCAAAAGGAACTTGCAGCTATGAGAGAAGTAGGCAGAAAACAACACATTTGAAGTGTGTACTGGTTATTATTGGCTTCATCGGACAAGGTATTTCAAGAAAGAGATGAGCTAAGACAGAACTATTTGGTTTTTAAGAAGCAAAGGGGAATAAAGAGATTCCAGACCTTTCAGATTTTGCAAAATTATCAGAACTGACTGCTTCTCAACCTTCAAGCGAACAGTTAAAGATAAGACTTTGAAGGTTATAAGTCTAGGAAAACTTTTTTTTTTAAATTAAGTTGCTGGCTGGATACAGCGTGGTATTGCCTGTAATCCTACCACTCTGAGACACTAAGGCAGGAGGATTGCTTGAGCTCAGGAGTTTGAAACCCCTGAGCAATGGCAATAGCAACAGCAAGACTCTGTCTCTCCTAAAAATAAAAAAATTAGTCGGGTATTGTGGTGGGCACCTGTAGTGCCAGCTACTCAGGAGGCTGAGGCAGGAAAATCACTTGAGCTTCAGAGTTTGAGGTTGCTGTGAGCTAGGCTGATGCCATGGCACTCTCGCCTGGCCAACAGCGTGAGATTCAGCCTCAAAAAAGAAAAAGGAAAAAAAAAATTAAGTTGCCTCAGGGCAAGGGTAGATAATGTGTCCATTAAATCATTTTGTGTGGATGAAATGACTAAGAAAATAGATCAGATTAAGGGTAAAGCTTTCCAATAGAAGCCAGACAACCTCAAGACAACTTCCGTTAGGACCAGCAAGGGAGCTAGCTACAGGAGTGAGAAATTAAATCAACGTGGCAGATCTAAGAACCAGGTCTCAAAACACACAGAACTGATTGGAAACAGATAAGAAACCTGGATTTTTAGAGGGAATTGTGCTGCCAAAGAGAATAAGCCTGTCAAGTGTATGTCTTAAAATGACCCTCTGGCCCCAGCCTTCTCTATGCAGGCGGTGGACAGAAAGAGTGGCTCTGTTGCCACGTACAGGCAATTCTCTAACTCCCCACTTCATATGTGGCTAAGGAAGAAAAAAAGAAAAGGAAGAACCCCCTAGAGGGCAGAGTCAGTGCCTCTGAAAACAAACAAGAAGGCAGAATCAGGGTCTCATCAAGACACATTTCGCTCCCCTAGGGTCTACCGAAATTTTGTGAGGGATTTCAAAAGTGCTATGAACCAGTGACTCCCTAAAGAGCACTGCTGAAATTTATAATCTACGCTATTACAAAGAGTAGGTTTGGATTTGTATTATTTTAATAATCCCAGAGAGGTGTCAGAAAAAATCAATAATTTTTCTGTACACTGTAGATTTAAAAACCTCCCAGTGAATGACATGTCCTTATGTTCCATACTGTGTCCTCCGAGACTATGAACATCCTTCCATAGCCATTTAAAAGCAATTTTCTCGACTGCAGTTTTAAACATCTCTGTGAATGTGACAAGATATTACCGTTAAAGCATATGACACTGACTCCACTTCACAGAACTGCAGACAGATTTAACAAGACAGCTCAACTTCACACAAGCTCTCAAAACCTCAAGTAGGAGCTAAATGAAACCAATGGCATTACAAATACTGCGACCATTATTCTTATAAAATGTATGGCACAGAATGAGAGATGGCAGCATAAACACTAGAGCGGCTTCTTCAGTCTCAACCTGTCACTGTCCTGCATGCATTTCCAGAAAACTCATTGTTGCAGAGTAAATTATGTCCCCCCACCCAAGATCAAATGTTCAAGTCCCAATCCCCAGTGTTCATGGCTCTGTTGGAGACAGGGTCATTAGTGAGATAATGAAGGTTAAATAATGTCCTAGGAGTGGGGATATAATCCAATTAAAATTCTCATTATAAAGTCCCATTATGATATATAAGTGCATTTGTGATGTGTTTGCTCATAGCAAATTTGCATCAATGCTAGGTTTTCTTACCTCATAGAAATAATGGGACTATGTTACATCTCTCAGAGTGATGCCCTATCTTGTCACCAGGTAATGGGATCACCTCAGAAACAAAGAGCTGTAAACATCACAAGAAGCAGGCGGCCTGGTGAGCGGCAGCTAGGTGATCAGAGGCCACGCTTGCTTTCCCACTTACTACCTGTCTGATGCTGAGAAAGGTTTTATTCTTTCTCAGCAAAATTTTCATATTTGTACAAGGAAGATAAAACCACCTATTCTCAGGTTGTTGGGAAAATAATCTACATCAAGTGGTCAACACAGAAATTATTCACAGGTAAAGCAAGAGCCTTTTTAATTTACCCTTAAGGTTAATAAAAAAGTTAAGTATTTGTATACACATAATGGAGCTTCTCTTTTCATATCAATATTCCAATAAATGATGCCTAATTTTTTTCTTCTTTTTTTTGTTGCTGTTAAGGTGTTTTCATACTAGTCTGCTCTGGGAAAGGGGGTAAATGTCAAACAAATTTCAGGATTTAAAACCATCACTGAAACACATGACTCTAAACTAGAGAATTTAAATACATTTCTGTACTTGGTGTTCCAAGTGCGAACTGTTTTTTGGTGAAAATCTGAAAATACATTTACCTTTTATAAAAATATTTGTTGAAAAATTTGGTGACTGTGTCCTAAATTAAATATCGTAAGAAGCTATTTGACAATGTATTTTGTCATAAGAAGTTCATACCATTTAAAATCTTTAGACTATTAGGATACATAAGCTTCCATAGATTTTTCAAATCTGAAATAAAAAGATTTTATCAGATTTTTTTTTTTTTTTTTTTTTTGCCTGACAAATAAAGAAAGTTAGGTCACCCTTTCTGGGTACTTTATCATATTAAAAAAGGAGAGGAAGTTTAACACTTGGTGGGCACTAACTATCAGAAACTTCTGCGTCAAGGTCTAGTTGTGCTAAATATTTCCATGAAAAACTTTTATTACTGATCATATTAATGGTAGCCAATTGTAAAATTAAAACAAACAGAAGAGCTGAGATCTAGACCTCCATTCTCTCTTCCTCATCTCTGCAGGACAAGGAATGTTCAGGAGCTAACCAAGACCGAAGGATGCTTTCTTGGGCCACCTCCCACCACAGTCCACTCCATTATGAGTCCTGCGGAGTGACACCTTTCTTTCAATTTTCTTGACTTAGAGTTTCGTTCTCCCCCAACTGCTATGGTCACACGGGTGACCATAAAATAACAATATTAGATGACTCTGAGAGGAGCTTTAACAAGGTCTGGACATTTTTCTCACTAGCAAGCAGGTGACCTTATTACTACTTGGCACATTTCTTTTTAAGTGGATGTGGGAAAATCTATCCATAAGAACTGTGATATCTACAATATGTTTCTGAGTAAATACCAAAGTCTTCAATGAGTGGTAGCTGAAATTTAATCAAATGAAATGTTTATTACGTGCCACAAAGCGCTTATAACAGAAGAAATGGCAGAAACTGCCAGTTTTCTCTGATATCCATCCTTCCCTTCTTCCTTTGTAACATAATCTCTGAATTTTAAATGGCCACATGACTCCCAAGAATAAAGACATTTTTCAAAGGCAAATCTTTTTAAAAAATGATTCCAGAGGAACTGGATTTATATACTGAAAAAAACTAGCCTTGATTCTTATCTCATATCACATAAAAAATAATCTGAAATTGATGACGGACGGGGCCATAGATCTAAATGTGAAAGAAAAGTGAAGCCAGGCACAGAAGCACCTGGCTGTATAGTCTGTTATTTAAGGGGCTGAGGTGGGAGGATCACCTGAGCCCACAAGTTTAATACCAGCCTGGGCAATATAGTAAGACCCTGTCTCTGAAAAACATTTTTATTAATTTTAAAAAAGAAAGAAAAATGAATTATCTACATGACTGTGAAATAGGCAAACAGAACACAAAAACTATTGAAAAGTAATAAAACAGATTTCATTAATTAACAACTTTTCTTCATCAAAAGGCATTAGAAGAAAAACAGAAAAGTCACATTCCTCAAGGAGATGTACCTGAAGACCATGAGAGATTGCCTTATACTCACCCGAGGGCTTAAAAGAAGGAAAAAAAAAACACAACAGTATCAGTGCCGATGAAAACGTGAAACTACAAATACAACTCTCACTGCTAGCAGAAGTGTGCATTGATTCATTCTCTTTCGTGGACTGTCTGGCAGAATTTGCTAGAACTAAATGTATGGCTACCCTATGACCTAACAGGCTGAGTCTAAGATACGCTCCCAAGTGAAATACTGCAAATGTCTACCAAAGAAACCTGTGTGTAATTATTCATAGCAGCTTTCTTTGTAAGAGCAGAAAGTGGAACACACCCACACCATCTATTAGCAGAAATGATAAACAAATCATGATATATAGATAACAGTGGAATACTGCTTGGAAAAGAAGAGTAACACGTGCATCAAAATGGACGAACCTCAAACATTTATGCTGAGTGTGACTCACGAGAGTACAGACTGGTTACACTTAAAGCTAAAGAATAGACAAATCTAATCTACAGTGATGGAAATCAGAAGAGTGTGACCTCTAAGGGAAGTACTGGCCAGAGGGAATTTTCTTTCTAAATGGGTGCAACATTGTCTATCTTGACCTAGGCTGTGGTTACACAGGTGTACACATATGCAAAAATTCATCGAGCTGTGTACATAAGACTGGCAGATTTTCCATGTTATATATGTCTTTTATGCCATGTATTTTTCCATGTATTTTATAAAGTACTTTTTCTGTTACAGTATGAAAAGCAGATTAGAGAAGCAGATTATCACATCTACTACCTAGTAAAAATAATTAGGCAAATGCAAAATGTCCTACTTAAAAATAAAACACCAAGTAAATTGTGGCAAAGTTTAGTTGTTTATCTGACTCTCGACTAAGTCAAAATTAGAATAATCCAATCTTATCTCTGAGTTATAAATAAAAATTTAGAAGGAAAATTCTGAGAAAATAAAAACACACAAGTCGCCAAAGTGAAGATTCCAAAGAGCATGTTGGCAATAAAAGCAAAGTTTTCATTCTGTGTGTCATTTTCAGTGTGTTTTTACCAGAAATACTTCCGCTCAGTAATTTTATTTATTTTAACTATTTATTTTTATCACCAAGGCAGTATGGCATAGAAGAAAGGGCTTTTGAATCAGACAAACCAGTTTTGCCACTTACTAACTATATGCCATTGAGCAAGTTTCTTAATCTCTTTGATACTGAGTTTCTTCACAATTTAAAACAGAGATAATAATACTTACTTTGCAAAATTGTAGCACAATTATAGTAGGTACTTAACAGTGGTGGCTATTTAGCAATACATCTTCGTATGCAAAGTATCACGCTAGGCACTTGAACCCTATTCTAAGAACCTGACCACATTTAGATATAAAGATTGGTGATGAAAGGTAAGAATTTAACAAGGACTACAGATTATAAATTATAGGGTTCCTATCTAGCTAGTAGGATTGTATAGTGAATATCCTCTGAGCAGTGCCTGGAAAAATTCTGTTGAAAATGAGTTGAGAATGCATTAACTGAGGAGAAAGTGAGGAGGTAAAGTTAATGACATGAATATGAACATAGCAGCAAAAGCAGGAGAGTGAGTGTATCTTTAGGGACTGAGGTTAGCACTACTTGGAGAACTGGGTTAGTTCTGTGCAGTAACAGACTGGAAGGCCAAGGAGGCAAGCTGGGACTAGACAAAAAGGATCACTGGGTCTGGCGTGGTGGCTCACGTCTGTAATCCCAGCACTCTGGGAGGCCAAGGTGGGTGGATTACCTGAGCTCACAGGTTCGAGACTACCCTGAGCCAGAGCAAGATCTCGTCTCTAAAAATAGCCAGGTGTTGTGGCCGGTGCCTGTAGTCCCAGCTACTTGGGAGGCTGAGGCAAGAGAATCACTTAAACCCAAGAGTTTGAGGTTGCTGTGAGCTGTGACGCCATGGCCCTCTACCAAGGGTGACAAAGTGAGACTTCGTCTCAAAAAAATAAATAAATAAAGGATCACTGGTGGGCTAAGAAGCCAAGGACCTCTTTTCTCAATACTGGATGCCACTGAAGGTTTCTTGCATGGAACTGACGTCAGTGGTCATTGCAAATGACAGTAAGGAAGACAGGCTGACAAGGCCCTAACCCAAGGTGCTGACAGGAGTGAAAGAAAATAGATAGGAAATAGAAAGTTCAATTTTACTAACTTTTAAAAAAAATGAACATTGAGTTTCCCTGAATGGTACAAGTGGGCCTTCTATTTCAAAATGATCCTGACTGCTGACGCCTAAGTTCCTCGAGATCACAGATGTACCCCAAATCAGCAAAACATTCTGCCTTAGGCAGTGAATGAATCTTTCCAAATAGTCCAAAAATACTGAAACCTCTGCACACAAAATTAAATATGATGTATTGATAACAGTGTAAAATATGTAGAAAAGGTAAAATCACTTTTCCTCTTTGAATTGGCCATTTTCCAAAACACATGTGAAGCTTTGAATCTGCTCACGTAAGGGCTATCTCTATCTCTAGCTTATCAAAAGACACAGATACAAATCGCTCCAGAAAGTTGGGAATGTTGCCACCTTGGTTACGAAGCTCTTGTGTAATATTGTTCTAGGAATCTATCATTCACAATGCCCTTTGCTGTAGCAAAAGGATAGCTACTTTATGACTCATGAATATTACATGAAAAAATATTAAAACAGTAAATTAAATCCAAATCATACATGAATATGTGTAAAGTTTACTTATGAATGCAAGATAACTTAGGAATTAATCAATATTAAGTAAATTAAAATAATCTACCACACTAAAAAATTTAAAAAATGAGTACTTCCTAGGCACTAAGCATAATTCTTAACCCTTTCTATGTGTAACTCATTTAATCCTCTAAACAACCTTATATAGTAGGTACTTGCTTATATTTTACAGATAAGAAAATTGAGATAAACAGAAGTAACTGTCCATGATTATATTCTGTGATAACAAAGGGGCAGAAATAGGACTTGATCCCAAGCAGGCTGACTCGAGAGTTCAACAGATTCAGAAAATGTACATAATAAAATTTAATATTATTTGTGATTTAAAACTCTGGGAGAACTAGCAGGAGAGAGAATATTCCATACCCAGCAACAACGTCATCCTTAGCCTTGTTGTTACGGAAGTATTCCCATTTAAGTCAAGAATAAGATAACAATATCACGATCATTATCTCCCCTCTCCACTGCACTCACAGTCTTGGACAGCGAAATAACACAAAAACAAAAGAATAAGAGATATGAAAAAAATAAGGAAGGAAAAAAACATTTCTTGTAAATTATGTGCTTATAAAAGTAGAAATCTATTATTATTTAAAGAAATAACATCCTGATTGGAAAATATAATAAGGAACAAAAAGAAACAGTTCACAGTAGCAGCAAACAGGATAAGGATCTAGAAATAAATGTAACAAAATATTTATAATTCCTTTATTTATAAAATATCATCGAAGGACACAGAAAGATATGCAAGATAAATGGAAAAACTGGATATTGCAAATATGCCCATTCTTTATATAAACCTATAAATTTAGTGGCACTTCTTTAGAAATCTCAACAAAATTTTTCCGTGAATGTCATAAACTGGTCTGAAAGTTTGTATGGAAGGAAAAAAAGACCCCAAACAGCCAAGACAATTCAACAGAAAAACTAAAACAAGGTTTGTGCCCTCTGACATATCTAAATGTGTTACAGAGCTATCTTAAGATTTGATCAGGCAATATAGAAAGCTAGATAGTCTCAAAACAAACCAAACCTTGTGAGAAAGCCCTCAGAAATACCGTATACACATTTCATAAAATGTCAGATATTTGTAACTCATCATACCATCAAACTAAAAAAAAAAAAAAAAATCATGTGATAATTTCAATAGATGCAGAAAAAACATCTGACCAAATTGAAAACTGAGTATATGAACATATAATTCCTAGCTCTGTCCACTGAGAGAGCTAAGGAACAGTGACATCTCAGCACAGGGACACCTCGCACCCAGGTCACTGTTTCTAAATAGCCTCCATCAGTAAAAGGAATCGGGACTTTGTGGAGAAATGACCCATTCTGACATTGGGGCAGGAAGAATAAGCTTAAATGAGAATGAGCTTAAAGCATTTCATAGTGCCAAACAGTAAGCAAATGCTTTAAAACGTACTTTTTTAAAAGGGGGGCATGTCAAAAGGACAAAAGAGTCAACCTGAAAAAGTACCAATGTAGGCTTGGCGCCTGTAGGTCAGTGGTTAGAGTGCTGGCCACATGCACTGGGGCTGGTGGATTTGAACCCAGCCTGAGACTGCCAAACAACAGCACAACAAAAAAACAGCCAGGCATCTTGGCGGGTGCCCGTAATCCCACCTACTTGGGAGGCTGAGACAAGAGAATTACTAAGCCCAAGAGTTAGAGGTTGCTGTGAGCTTTGATGTCATCGCACTCTACTGAGGGCAACATAGTGAGACTCTGTCTCATAAAAGAAAAGGAAAGAAGAAAAAAGAAATAAAAAGTACCACTATGAAAGCTGGAACAACTTAAGTAATATAACAGCACTAAATTATAACCCAAAGACTAAATATCCATGAATACATGTAAATAAATAAATAAATGGGGGAAAGGGGATAAATCTTTCTTAAGGAAGGATTCCAATTTAAAAAGAGTTCCGATTATTGGTGGGCAAAAATTTAAGGAGAAATAGAATACCTGTACTATCTCAAAATATTTCCCTTAAGCTATTTATTAATTGCTGAGGTAGTTTTAACATATGTCCATAAATTACTTGATATTCTACCCTTTCCTTGAACCATGGACTTTTCTTCTAACAGAATATGAAAAGGAAGAAATGTCACACAATAATGAGAATCCTGGCAGACAGCATCTTCACCGTGTGACCAAGGTTAACATCACTAGTTGAAGCAGGGATCATGCGTCCCCAGGCATGATGCAGCCAGGAGGGCACAGTACCTTCAAATTGAGGGACATTCTATAAAATGCACGATCAATACTCTTCAAAATGGCAATAGCATGAAAAAAAAAACTGAGAAACTGTCACAGATGAAATTAGGGAGACAACTAAATGCAACATAGTATATGGATTGGGTCCTGGACGAGACAAAGGACATTAGTGAAAAAACTATGCCCCCGGAATAAAGTCTGTAATTGAGATAATGCTATGGTAGCAATGTTAATTTTTTTTTGCTTTATTTCTTTTTCCTTTCTTTCTTTTTTTGTTTTTTTGAGACACAGTCTCAGCCTTGCTCACGGCATCACAGCAACCTCAAACTCTTGGCTTTGAGTGATCCTCTTATTTTAACCTCCTGAGCAGTTGGGACCACAGGCACCCACCACACTACCTGGCTAATTTTCTATTTTCAGTAGAGACGATGTCTCACTGTTCCTCAGGTGGGTGTCGAACTCCTGTACTTAAGAGATCCTCCCACCTCAGCCTCCCAGAGCACTAGAATTATAGGAGTGGGCCATTGGAACCAGCCACCAACATTAATTTCTTAATTTTGATAGTTTGTGAGGGCTGTGTGAGATGTTAACATTAGAGGAACTGGATGAAGGGTAAACAGAAACACTGTATTACCTTTGCAACTCTTATAAGTCTAAAATTGTTTCAGAATAAAATGTTTTTGAAAATTTAATACCCATTTGTGAAAGTAAATCTCTGTGAACCAGGAATGGAAGAAAATTTTCTCAATCCGCTAAAGGGTATCTACAAAAAAAGTACAGTAAGCAGCATCTTTAACAGGGAAATATTAAGGCATTCTCTCCATGAGATGAAGAAAAAGCAAGGACAATCATTAATACTTCTGTTAAATATTGTGCTGAAGGTTCCAGCCAGTACAAAAAGGGAAGAAAAAGAAAAAAATAATGAAGATTTTAAAAATAATTTTTTTGCAGATGACACGATTGTGTATTTAGAAAATATCTTCACACTACCAGAAACATAAGTGAATTAGCAAGAGCACAAAATAGAAAATCAAAAAAAAAAAAAATAGAAAATCAATATACAAAAATAAATTATATTTCCATACGCTAGCAAGATATCTGGAAAATGAAACTGGGGGAGAAATAATCCCACCATTTACAATAGTACCCCCAAAATTAAAACTTGAAACAATGGTGAGTGTAACTGTGAAAGGACTTTCTCGATGAAGAGATATATCATGTGCATAAATTTAAAAAGTCAGTACTATTATGAAGTCTATTTCCTCAAAATTGCTTTGTAGAGGTAATGTAATCCCAACTGAAAGTCCAATAGATTTTTTAAAACAGACATGGACAAGCTCATTCTAAAATTTATATTGGGAAGCAAAGCATTTAAATAGCCAGAACAATTTTTTAAAAGGACAAAATTGGAGGGTTTACAAACCATGTGAAGACTTGTTACAAATTACAGTAATTATGAAAGTATGGTACTGATGTAAGAATTGATAAATAGTCTAAATGGAACAGAATAGAGTCCAGAAACAGACCCAAATATATGATTATTTTTAACTAGTCTCTATTGCAATTTAATTGAAAAAGAAAGTTTTTTAAAGTAACGTGTAGAGCAGCTGAATCTCCATATGGAAAATAATCTTTTGATCCCTCATGCCACATACAAACATCGGCTGGCAATAATCAAAGACCCAACTGTGGGGATAAAAACTATAAAGCTTCTGGAGGAAACCATAGGCAAATGTCTTCAAGATCTTGAGGGTGGGTAAAAATGAGGATAAAAAGAAAATTTTGTGGGCAGGATACAAAAAAAATACTAACTTCCACTTGCTTCTCTTCCCTCCCCACTCCAAAAAACCCTGATAAACTGAACTTCATAGAAATAATTCTGCCAATCAAAAGGTACCATTAAGAAAATAAATAGGCAAAAAAAAAAAAAGAAGGAAAGAAAAAATAAATAGGCAGCCGGCCCAGTTGCTCATGCCAGTAATCCTAGCACTCTGGGAAGCCCAGGTGAGTGGATTACCTGAGCTCAGGAGTTCGAGACCAGCCTAAGCAAGAGCAAGACCCCATTTCTAAAAAATAGCCAGGTGTTGTGGTCGGTGCCTGTAATTCCAGCTCCTTGGGATGCTGAGGGAAGAGAATCACTTAAGCCCCAGAGTTTGAGGGTGCTGTGAGCTATGAGACACCACAGCACTCTACCGAGGCCAACAAGGTGAAATTCTGTCTTCAAACAAAAAAAAAAAAAAAAAAAAAGGAGAGAGAATAAACAGGCAAATTCAGGATAGGAAATATTTATAAATATGTACTTAAAAAAGGTGTCCTATTCAGATTGATTAGGAACTAAAAGTCATCAACAAAAAGCTAAACTAATTTTAAAAATGAGCAAAAGATTTCAGTAGACATTTTACAAGAGAAATGTGAATGTGCAATAAAAATAAAGAAAATTGTTCAACACTATTAATGTTCACGGAAATGTAACCAACTTACCCAAAGACCATCAAGTCAGTTCCTTAATAGATACCTGAGAGATATGAATGTGTATTTACCAATGAGCATTTCAAGCACATTTGTAGCAATTTAATTTATGACTCCGTCCTAAAAATAATTCAAAGGGTCATCAACAAGAGAAGGGATAAATAGTTGTTTATATCTGCATAATACAATATTATAGAAGAGGAGAAACAAACTTTTTCTGTAAATAAACAGAAAGTAAGTAGTTTCGGCTTTATGGGCCATATGGTGTCTGTAATATTAACTCTACTGAAAGGGCATGGCTATGTTCCAGTAAAATTCTATACATTAAAATACACAGAGGGCTGGAATTAGCCAATGGGCCATTGTTTGCCAACCCTTGCTATAAAGCAAAAAACAAAAAATACACAAAATACATGCAACATGGATGAATCTCAAAGCACTGTGGGAACAAAAGAATACACTCTATGATTTCATGTATATGAAGTTTAAGTACACCTGAAAATAATCCATGGTCACAGAAGTTAGGAGGTCGTTGATTGGAGCAGAGGAGGGGCTGTTCCAACAGGTGAAGGAGAAAACTTTTGCAAGGATGAAAATGTTTCATAGCTCTATCTGGGTGGTGATCACACAATTATGCATTACATATGTAAATTTAATCAAGCCACACACCTTATCTTTGTGTTTTTGCTGTACATAAATTATAGATCATATGGAGAAAAAATTAAAGATCGAATATAGATGTGAAAAAAATCATCTAGAATTCAACATGGACATAAAATGTATAAAACACATAAAAGCTGGATTAAAAAACATGAGTAATAAGAGTCTAACAGAAGTCTAATCATGGTTCCTAAAGGGAACAATAGAAAAGAAAGAGATAAAGGATAGAACTTTCCAGAACTGATGAAACAAAAATCTTACAGGCTGGAGATCTTATGTATATAAAATACAGATTGATACTACATATAAAATATATATTAAAGAAAAAAATATATTATATATACACACATACATACCTTGGCCAAAAGTCTGTGCGTACACATTCTTCTCGATCATGCAAGGAGCAGTTAAGACCACACCATAAAGCAATTCTCAAGTTTCAAAGAATTGGTCGCATAGACAGATTTGCTTGCTACAGTGCAAATTAGAAATCAGTAACAAAAGGACACCTCAAAAAAACCTTCCACATTGGAACTAGAGACCACTTTCGAAAAGTCTCTTGAGAGAAAGAAAAAAAAATCACAATAAAAGAAACTTGAATTAAGTAATACACTACATAGAAATAACAGTAAGTGAAAATCTGTAGTATTTTCAAATGACAAATGAACAAACCCAGGTCGAGAACCCACAAGGAAGCCCAAGCATATCTGGGTATTGCGCATACCAGAAGCGGCACTGCAAATCACGGGTATTGGGACAGTTTACCTTTCCAAATGGAAAAAAGAAAATGAATTAATCTTGACCTTACAACATAAAATGCAGGCAACTCTCTCTCCACACACACACACACACACACACGGACACACACACACACAGGCACACGCGCACACACACATACTTACACATCTATGTCTCAGGTAAATTAAATGTGGACAAAATACACATTTTAAAACCCTTAGAAAAAATTTAGGATATATTTTATTAATAGTAGAGAATAATATCAAGACAAAAAAGCACAAAGAAATGTCTGCAGTTTAATATCTGGCAAGCATGTAACCAACAAATACTTGAATGTAAAATAATGTTTCCAATAGAAATTTCTGCAAGGATGGAAATGCTGTCCTATAATATAGTATGATATAAAACATGTAACATAATAACATATAAAAGTCACATGTGACCTAGAGTGATTGAGAAACTAAAATTATTGAAGTAAATATGACTGCATGTCAGCATTTTTAAACCCTGAGTAGAAGTCTATAAAGTTCTGTTTTCATATACTTTTCAGTATTTAATTTTTTCATGATAGATTTTTTGAGTTTAGAAAAATTACTATATCAAATATATTTCCAAATTGCACAAAATATGTAAATGTCTTTTTAGAAAGTGAACACACCAAATGATTTTAAATTTCTTCCAAATACTTTTTAAAATATTATGAATTATTTAAGGTATAAAAACCCATAAAATGGCTACTGACATGTCCACCACAGAATTCATAAGATAAAATATTACCAATATTAAGTTCTCTAGGTACCTCTCCCAGAACAAGATTTTTCTTTTTCTAAAAAGAAGCTGGAAAAAATGAATGATAAACTTAGAGCTCTGGTTTCAGGCTTCTTTGTTTTGTGACACCCATATTTTAATATATTTTGGAGGAATTGTAACATTCAAGCCTAACATATATCACTTAGCAGAGAATCACAAGGCAAATATGCATACACTATTGCCCAGGTCAGGAGATTAAGTATTGCTGGGATTCCAGGCTTAGCGTGTCCCTTCACACACATGACCACTCTTTCCTCTCCTTCAGCTTGAGTTTTGTGGTATTAATTTCTTTACCTTTTTT
The DNA here is from genome assembly GCA_963573935.1 of Arctocebus calabarensis. Taxonomy (NCBI): domain Eukaryota; kingdom Metazoa; phylum Chordata; class Mammalia; order Primates; family Lorisidae; genus Arctocebus; species Arctocebus calabarensis. Next base: position 74,239 of record CAUYON010088454.1, read on the forward strand.
TTTTTTTTTTACTACTTTTAATGCCTATGTACACATCCCTAAACAACAGCTTTGGTTCACTAGGTTCTGAATCTCACCGAGATATCACACAGTACTCTTCAGCAACACGGATTTTTTTTTTTTTTGGTTCAACACTGAGACATATTTGTACTGAAACACAAAACTACTCCATTGAACAATGTTCCATGTTCCTTTTTAGAACTAGTGCATAATTTAGTATATAATTTACCTTTCTCCTTCTGATGAACATGAAGGTTGCTTCCAGCTTTGGGTATTACAATAAACCTAGTACACATCTGCCTGTGTGTATGTATGAAGATTTATCTAGGGCAGTGGCTTTCAAACTTTTTGACCATGACTCATTCCAAGGAATGACGTTTGACATCATGACACACATCTGTGTGTGTGTATAACTGGGGGCGGGGTGTTAAATGTCATAAAGCATAAAGTTTCCAAGACCAGAGACACATTCTGATATTTTCTAGTCTATTACTTTGTGTTTTACAAATTCTGATCATTAGCCACTTACATGATTTCATGAGCCACTAAATTGGGCTTCAAGTTCTGAAAAACATTGTTCTGGAAGAGGAGGAAAACCCAAGCATGAGACTGCTGGGGTCAAGAATGCGGACATCGGACATTGTCAACTTTTCCAGATCCTTAACTTTTAACTAAATGTTCTTATGTAAGCATATATAAATTTACTTCTATTTAATTTTAGGGTGAAACAACAGAACATTTTACCTTTTCATTCAGTCATGTAACAGTATTAATCACTTACCCCATGCGCTAAGCCAGCAACCTCTGGGCTTGGCGAGACTGATGGGTTAATAAGCCGAGGGAGGAGGTGGAAGAGGGGGATTGGGGGGAGGGAGGGAGGACTTCGGGGACCAGGACTTCAGCGAGGCCCCAGAAAGCTCCTAGGAGGGGCCTCCGATCCTGCCTGGGAGGGAGGGCTTAGAGGAGGATTCCTGGAAGAAGGAGGACCTAAGCTGCGTGTTTCTATTTTTAATTTTTATTTGTTTCCTAAACATAAAAGTAACACATTTGTTAAGTAATTTTTTTCAAAATTACAAGCATATATTCAATAAAAAGTAAAAATCCCCCGTACCGTCCCGAAAGTTGGATGCAGGGACCAAATAACCTAAGTTGCATTATCAGTTATGCCAATCTAGGAAATTTTTAGGAGCTCACGTTTTTAAACACTTTTAAGAGAATTATCTGAGAGAGCTCATGATATTAAAGCATCCAAATAATCGTATTTTCCATAATGGATATAAATGCAAACATTTACAGTTTAGTCACATTACTTTGAACGGACTTTCTCTTTTTCTGGCCTTTTGGCGAGGTTAGAGTGCCTGGTTTTAGAAATCGAGTCTATTTACCGCCTACCAAAAATGCGCGAAAGGTACAATCAGCGGTATTCTAAAGCACCAGGCGACAGAATTTTTTGGTCAAAGTCGGCTTGGCATGCCCGGTGACAATTCGCCGGAGTTGCACACTTGGTCCCGCGGAGCCCCGACCCGGTCATGTACGTGGCGCGTCGGCACCGGCACACCCTCCCCGGCGCGGCGGCCAGCCCAGGACGGTCCTCGCACCGCGGCAATGCCGCGCCCCGCCACCCCCGGCCGCCACGCAGCGCCCAGCCACCTACCCTGCAGGGCGAAGACCCGCGGAACTCAGATACGGCCGTTCAGGCACACCGCCTCCGCAGCCATGACGGCGACCCGGGAAGCGCCCTGCGCGCCAAGGCCCGCGCTGCGCTGGGCTGGGAGCGAGGCTGTCCCGTCCGTCCGCAAGACCGCCCGCCAGGAGAGTGAGGCCAGAGTACGCCCCAGACGTGTCTAAATCAAGGCTCGGGGCGTTCCCGACGGGCTGAATGACAAATGGCAGATGCCGTGGGCTTGCCGCCCGCGGCAGCCAAGAGGATGGCTGAGCTGAGGAGGCCGTGCACAGGCGGAGCCCGGGAGCCGGAACGGCGCGTCCGCGAGGAGGGCGCTGGGGCCCCTGGCGGGGGCGTCACGTGGCAGGAGGAGGCCCCGCTGGGGAGCCGGGGGGTCGGCTGCTGGGGCGGAGGGAGAGGACAGGCACCCAGACGCCCAACCGATTGAGTCATCGGTGTGGGCAAAGCCAAGGTCGCCCAGGTGCAGAGCTGGCGCAGGTAGACCCGATCCTGCCCGAAAGCCCCGTATCGGAGACTGTTCGCTTAAGTCACCACCAGGATGAGCTTCCCTGAACCAAATCGTAAACGAGAAACACGACAGATGCTGGGAGAACGCTGCTGCGCTAGGCCAAACTAACTCACCTCCCTCGCAGGCAGCGGCGAAGTCACAGCAGCCTTAAGTTCGGCCGCTGACTGCGTGCGAGCCAGGCACTGTTCTAAGTAAGCACTTCCCAGGTTAATAAATGAAATCCACACAGCAGCCCGGGAGAAACACTCTCACTCCCATCTTATGGCTGAAGAAATGGAAACACAGCGAGATTAGACACAAGTAATTTTATCCTTATGGGGCCATACTATGTATGTTTTAAGTAATTTAAAGATTTTTTTCAGGGTTATTCGAATTTAAGGAAAACAAACCGAAGTGGATCTCCAGTGACTGCTTTACTCCCCTACAAGACGTACATTCCTAAAAGAGGCCTATGAACGTTAAGTAAAAGACGAAGAAAGGCATAAGCACTTCACTCCCACCTACCTCCACCCTCTGCTTCTCAATTTCCATTGCTAGTATTACTTTTGGCTTACTAGCAATTAGAACGTTTGCAGTTGCTTGGAAACCTTATTTGCCCAGATGTTCAGTCTTAATTCTGTATTTAAGTGAATTTCATATTCACTGCAACTCATCCATTCCTGAATTTTTAATTTTTATTTAGTCCCTGATGGACTACTGTCTTTTTCAAATCATTTTCTTCAGGAGGGCTTATACAGTACTGTGATGTTTGAGAAGATTGTGTTTTTATCTATACATAAATAAAAACTGAGTTGGGCAAATATTTTGAATTCGCACCTTCCTTTAAAACCCAACAGAACAAGAAGGCAATTGCCTCGCTGATTTTTGACACAGATTTCTGTGGAAAGATCTGAATCCTATGTAATTTTTCCCTTGGATGTGCCTTGACTTTTCTCCTCAGATGCCTGAAAAATTCTTATCATTAAAGTCGCCCTTACTATCTTATATGGGTTATGTCTCAGCATCAATTATTCTGTATCAGTTTCCCCCTCCCTCCCCCCAGCAGAAAGCATGACCTTTCAGTTTATGGATCTCATCTTTTCTTAGTGGAATAGTTTATTCATATTGTTAGATCAGAATAACCTTCGTTTTTAGGACTGAGCGTTTTTCTATTTACTTTTTTCTGTGAACTGAATGTTTTAGGATGAGAGGTGGAGGGAAAGGGGTTGTACTGAACTAAGCTGAGAATAAAGAGAGTTTTCTGGGAGGACTTGGCCCTCAAGTCTGGGATTCCTTTAAGTCCAGCCTGCCTTCAAGCTGGCCAAGGGAACATCCTAATCCTATGAGTTTCAGTTCATTTGCTCATAGAAGGTAGCAAACTTTTCCTGCCTCTGACAAGATTCAACAGTGCTACTAAATGTTCTCTGATATTTCAGAGGGATGCTACTGACTCCTTTCCAAGTTGGAGGACATTAGAAAGAATAGTCAGGGTTCAGTCTGATCATCTTTCTTCAAAATGCCTCACAGGTGTGGGCAGAGGATTGGCCTGGACATAGGCATATTTCAGAGACACATGTTTCAATAGTTGTCTTTTGGTATATTTGCTTTGCCATCACTTCTCAGGTTATAGGTTATAAGGTTGTGCTTTTTTTCTTCCTTCAGTGACAGTTTTTTTTTTTTTGCTTTCTTTCTTTTGGGTGGTTTTAGAGTTTTAATTTTGATATTTTAAGTGCTTCTTTTGCGCCATCTTTATCTAGAGGTCAATCAATCTGTCTTCCTCATTGGTAATGAATTATAGGAAAATCTTCTTTCATCTTTAGGTTATTTTCCCTGAGTTCTCTTTCAACATGAATATGCTGATGTTGCAGATGTGACACACTCCCCTTCCCTAAGCCTTCCCTCCATGACATATGCCTTGGTGTTAACAATGCACCCCAAAAACGGTTCTCAAGGAGTTGCAAACTCAAATCTGTACCAAGTTAAAAAAAGTGAAGAATCATAAGGCCACAGTAAAAGGAAAAAGAATGTTATATAAAGGGCAGATGTGACACAGCTTAGGCCAGTGCCATGGAATTCAAGGCAGTGCCACCAAATCTGTACCATTTTCAAGAGAACTATAATATCTAATATTTTAATATAAAATCTCCTAATTTTAGGAATAATCTATAGACCAAATAAAGTATCTCTCAAACCCAAAATGGAATCCTAGCACTGGAAAGCTGAGGGGGTAGATTGCTTGAGCTTAGGAGTTCAAGATGAGCCTGAACAAGAGTGAGATCCCCATCTCTACTAAAAATAGAAAAACTAGCCAGGCTGGGTGATGCATGCCTATAGTCCCAGCTACTTCGGAGGCTGAAGCAAGAAAATTGCTTGAACCCAGGAATTTGTGGTTGCTGTGAGCCACAATAATGCCTCAGCACTCTATCCAGGGTGAAAGAATGAGACTCAGGTCTCAAAAAAATACAAAAATTAAATTAAAAAAAAAAATCAAACCCAAAATGGACCCAAGGGCTTTCAGTATGGTTCCTATTATACAGAAAAACACTCAGGCAAAATTTCATTTAAGATTTCACTCTTTTTTCTTCTAAGTATTTTGAAATACAATTTTGTTCTGCAGACTTATCAATGACTTTTTAAAATTTATTTATCAAATACAGAGCAGGGACATTCATGTTGACGTTATCTACAATTTGTCACAACATGTCAAGGACTAACACTTTCAGGAACAGATGTTGCACAGTTATGATGGAGCTAAAACTAATACTACGTACCCAGGTACAGATTATGACCACATTAACAAAATAATGTGGGAAAATATCATTTTTCAATTAGCATAGAAAAGGCATTTGATAAAATCTAACATCCATTTTTTGGGGGAAAACAGGAATAGAATGGAACATTCTCAGCCTTATAATGGTTGTATTTGTTTTCTATAACTACTGTAACAAATTATCACAAATTAGTGAAATAAGAACTGACTTTCTTTGAGTTCTAGAATCCACAAGTTAGAAATCAAGGCATCAGCAAAGGCCACACGCGCCCTCTAGTGGCCATAGAGGAGAATTTTTTTTTTTTTTTTCCTTGCTGTTTTCAGCTTTTGATGACTGTTGGCATTTCTTGACTTCCTCGGCTTTCTTGGTTTGTGGCCACATCGTCTTAATGTCTGCCTCCATTATCAGATTGCCTTCTACTGAGTGTCATATGTTTTCTCCTATGTATGTCTATGTTTTAAGGATACCTATCACTGTATATACTCCCACCCACAATGAAGGGTGATTTCCCCCTTTCTACATCCTTAATTACACCTGCAAAGACAGCTTTTTAAAAAATTAAGTAACATTCACAGGCTCCAGGGATTACAATATAGGTATATCTTGGTGGGGGGCATTTTAAATCCTCTATGATGGGCAAAATTCATGACATATTTTTCACAGAAATTGACAAGCTGATTCTAAACTTTACGTGGAAACAAAAAGAACCTAGAAGAGAAAAAATAATCTTTAAAAAAATGAATAAAGATAGATTAAAATAATATCTGATTTAAGGCCTACTTTAACCTAGAGAGAAGAAAAAACAGAACAGGATATGGAGTCCTGAAATAAGACCACATATATGATCTGTTGGGTTTTGAGAAAGGTACAACATAATTCTATTAGAAAGAGATAACTGGTTTGGTATATGGAGAAAAAATAAACTTCTACTTGCATTTCACATCCTTCACAAAAATTTAGATTAGAGCTCGAAATTTTAAAAAATGAACTATAAATCTTCTAGAATTACCCTGTTCAATTCAGCAGCCTTTAGCCATGTGCACCTATTAATTGTTTAAAATGGAGATAGTGCAAGGTGAAATGTGCTACCAATCTCGGCTTTCCGAGATTTAAGGTTAAAAAGAAAAAGAAGCAGGGTGCAGTGGTTCATGCCTGTAATTCTAGCACTCTGGGAGGTCAAGGCAGGTGGATTGCTTGAGCTCAAGAGTTCAAGACCTGCCTCAAGACCCTGTCTCTACTAAAAATACAAAAATTGAGGCAAGAGGACCCCTGGAGCCCAAGAACTCGAGGTTGCTGTGAGCTATAATGCCACAGCACCCTAGTCAGGGTGCCAAAGTAAGAGTCTGTCTCAAAAAAGATAAAAATAAAAATAAAAACAAAAACGTTCTGGAGCAAGCAGAAGAAAGGATTTCTGACATGGAAGACAAAGCTATTGAACGTTCCCAAACCGACAAAGAGATAGAGAAATGGAAGGCAAAAACAGATCATTCTCTCAGACAGCTCTGGTATAACTCGAAGAAAACTAACATTTGCCTTATAGGGATACCTGAAAACAATGAAGTGGCATCACAAGGCCCAGAGTCTCTTCTCCATGAGATTATGAAAGAGAATTTTCCAGACATGCCAACAGATTCTGAAATTCAGATAGCAGACAGTTTCAGAACCCCAGTATGACTCAACCCGAATAAAACATCCCCCAGGCACATGATAATTAAGTTCACTAAAGTTAATATGAAGGAGAAAATTTTGAAAGCAACCAGATGTAAGAAATCTATCACCTACAAGGGGAAGAATATCAGAATAACTGCAGATCTCTCTGATCAA